>OX421846.1:20772006-20847006 GCA_949127995.1 Suillia variegata | reverse complement strand
ATACAAAAATAAGCAACCAACAAATCAACAAAAACAAACAACAATAACAACAATAACAAAATACATATTTAAAAACAGAAAAAGAAAATATTTAATTTTTTCGTTTATTTTTGTTGTTGTTGTTTTTTTTGGCACCTAATCGATCTTGACATTGATTTTTTGCTAGCGTTGTTGCTCCACCTTTTTCCTCCTTTTTTAGTTTTGTTGTTTGTCGAGCATGCCCCGAAATCTAAATAAACCCGCCCGAATGAAACTATCGCCAAAATACGCTGCACAGTACTTTCAATTATACTTTCCATTATAAATATATGAATGCTATATATTATATATATACCATAATAATATATATACAATATAAAATATATATACAATTTCTTCATGGGGAGAAACAATAACACTAGCCTCTCGAGTAAAATGTCCCACACAGCATGTGTAGGATTTTTGGTATTTCCTGACAGTGAAAGAGGGAAATCATTAAAGTCATTTTGTTCTGATTTGTATTCTTAAGGCACATTCATTTTAAAAATCAGCTGTGAAATACAGTTGATTTCGAGATATCTGATTTCTTGTATCGTTGCTGAAATTGATGTTTTCTTAATTTGTCAAATATTTTAAAGATTAAGATGTTTAATTAAACAATAAAAATGGATTAAAATACTCTTAAATTTTTTCAAATAATTGTCCGAGCATAACATAACATATTCAGTGATATGCAAAGTACTGTGCAGTGGCGGTGTTACTCCTCTTCTTCTTTTTCTTCTTCTAGGTTATGGTCAAGGAAACTTTCGAGTTGCGAATTTAATAATTATTCATTTTTTGTTTATTTTTAATTTGTTGTTTGCTGATAACGTCGTTGGCGGATTGGCGCGTGAGCCGTGAATTTTGCCTTCTTCAGATACTAAAATTTTAACAAATTTTGTTTTGTTTTAATTTCTGTGTGACGTCAACGTCTAATTTTTTGTTTTTAATTTTCATATTTTTGTGCTACTTGTTCGCGTAGATACCGACTTGGCTGGTCTGGGTGGTGGCACTACTTGATTATGCGCGATTAAAGTCTGTTGAACTGTTTTTCGTGCGATTCGTTGAATATGAGCGATTACTTCTTTGCTTATGTGCAATAGTTTTGTTGATAACTCAAGAAATAAGAGTAAAATAAAAAAGAAGAAGAGATTTTAAAATTACTTGCAGAAATTATAAAAATAATAAAATAGATGAATTAAACGTTACTTATACGCCATGTTGAAACACGATCCAAAACTCTCACACACACTAACAATGGAACACCATCTTGAATCAAATTTGTACAAGTCGAAGAAGACACTTTGGCAGAGGAAGGAAGCATTTATAAAAGCAATACAATTTTGGCTACAAATATAAGTACAAACATTTTTAATTTAGAACGCAAACATATTTTATCATATTATAGTGTCTCTACATTCGAAATGCTCCAAGTCGTCTTGGACTGTTTTGGCTCGGAGCCAACCTTATCCGACTACACGAATTGCTGCAGCACAATTTTTTAGACTATGCATATAAAATGCTCTTAAACAAAGTTAACACTATTTTTTATTCCACACTTCCGAATGATTCTTTAAATTCTCGCAAGTAGTAAATAAATAAAGAAAAATACGATAAATACGAAATTTGCGAAAGTATGAATAGAGTGAATAGAATCATAAGAGCTTGAAATGACGATGGCGAAGAAGGAGAAGAGAGCAATGAAAAATGTGTGTGCTCCATTGCACGTTGTGGAATCTGCACGTTCGCCATTTTTCTTGTTGTTGTTGTTTGTGGGGTTTTTGCATTTGCAAACGATTTTTTTATTCTACTTATCCGATTTTTATTTATTGTTTCGCCTGGTTGTTATTCTTATTCGTATTATTCTCTGCGTTATGCTTTGTTTGTGTTCAGTGTTTGTCTTCTTTCCTTTGCTTCATGTCAGCTTTAGTGCAGTTCTTTTATATAATTTTAATTTTTTTTTTCTGTTTGTTCAATATGAGTTGAATACTCACACACATACATATACTATATATATACATAAATGTACAGCGACCGAACTCATTGTCACAAATGTCAAAACCTGTTTTCACCTTAAGCGGCGGTGTTACTCTTGCTCTTGCTGTTGTTTTCTTTTTGCTATTGTTGTTGCTGCTTTTGCATGTGCAGCTGTCAATGGGCTTAAAACTGAAAAGTACTCTGTTGTTTTTGTTTATTTTTTCTTGATGAGATGGTGTCTAAGTGGGTGGGGGAAGGTTGTCGGTTTGATATTTTGCGATTTATTGCGGAATTAATATTTATATTTTAATCCTACCTAAGTTTTATTATTTTAATTTAACTTTTAACATTAATTTATTCTCTATTAAGTTCATATCAGTTCGCTTTATTTAAATTTGTATTTGTTTTCTTCTCTGTTTTACTGTGTTTCTGTGTCTCTGCCTCTCCGTGTATGTGTTTTATTGTTGCTGGCGACATGCGCAATGTTGCTGTTACGCTGCCATTTGCATTCAATGCGTTCCCAATTCTCTCATTCTCTTTTTACATTTTTTTTTTCATTTTTGCATTCACATCTCCATTTTTGTACGGGGCAACATTTGCAAGCATCACCAAAAGTGTATTTAAAATTGTTTACGTGCTCATAATGTGATGACTGCACAGTGGAATAAAAATGAATTTAAATACAAAAATATGTTTTTTACATTGTTATGAAAACTTTTTGTTTTTCGATGAAACTTTTGAAAATCTGATGAAATGACGAAGCATTCAAAATAAGTATTTTATGTTTTTAATTTAAGCAAAATTGGATTTGGTCTATTCAATCTTAAGGATACCTATATTTTCAAAAATAAAAACGCTCCTGTGAAATCGCTCGCCAACAAACCAAAGTGAATGTGTATTCGCAGAGGACAAACTTAAAGCAACAACCAACATTACAAACAAAAATACATTGGAAAATTTAAGCCGAAAATAGATTTCAATGTTACCAAAAATTCTGCATTTGACTGTTAGGTTTTATTTTGTCAAAAATTGTTATACCCCACAGCTGTCGAAGGATTCTTAATGATAGCCAATAATATTTTTACGGCGGTTTTAGGGCGTAGTTTGTTTGCCCACGTGTTGCTAGGCGGACTGGACCCCTCCTACTTCTATCGCTGCTTCCTTCGTTCGCTTTATCTTTGCGTTTTCGTTTAACATTTGTTTACATTGAATTTACGCTCGTCTTTGCTATTGTAAAAACTTGTATTTTTTCGTATGTTGCTTTTCACCGATTTTCGGTATTTTTTTTTTTTTTTTATAATGAGTATTATTAAAAATCGCTTAATTTAACTTTATGTTAAAATTTAGTTTTAACAAAAGGTTACCTTGATAATTAAAAGTTATTTTACGTTTTGATTTAATTTTTTAAATAAAACAAAAAGCAAACCAAATAAACAAACAAACAAAAAAACAGTTGCGAAATTTGTGGTTAATTGCTTTTGATCGGTAGGTACTGTGCAAAAAAAAAAGTAAAAGGAAGTTGAATTGTTTTTATTTAAAAGTATTACGCTAATTGAAGGCTGTTTGCCTCTTTAAAGATTGCAAATTGCGCGACTGTAAAATTACAAATCGAGCATGACTTGATTAACTGTTTTTCAAATGTGTTTAAAGCATAATTTTCGTCCGATATTGCCTATTCTCTATCACTTAAGTTCATTTCTTTCGCCACGAGAATAAATTTTTAATTAAGACAGTTATCGCTCAAAACCGAAGATAATATCTTTTTCTAGTTTTGTTTAGATTTTAATGCGATTCTCTATCTTAAAACAATCAATACATCTATTTCGATAATTGAGGCAGATATCGCCCAAAGCTGGAGATAATTCCTTTTTCTAGTTTTATTTAAGGCGCAGGACGTCTCTTATCGCCTAAAGCAAATTGAGACAGTTATCGCTCAAAGTCAAAGATAATATCTTTTAATTTATTGATGCAGTTATCGCTGAAAGCTGAAGAAAGGCGATCCTTTATCTTAGAATAATTGAAGCACGTCTCGATTGCTAGTAGAATACCTCACATCTTGAGGCAGTTATCGCTTTTGCTTATAACTTTTAGACAATTCTCTATCTTGAACTTATTCAAGTACATCTCCTTCGCAAGTAGAATACCTCATAATTTTAGACAGTTATCGCTCAAAGCTGAGAGTAATTAATTTTTATATTTTTTTTTATATAAATTTAAGATGTCCCGTCATCTTGAAACTGTTGAAGTTAAAACATCTCTTTTGTTAATGAAACACCTCATAAACTTAGGCAGTTATCGCTCAAAGCTTCAAGCTGAAGATCATTTATTTTTCTAGTTTTGTTTATAACTTTGAGGCGAATTAGATTTTTATTTGTTTGAATCTTTTAAAGTCTTATAGGGAATCTGTTTAAAATTAAGACATTTATATTTACCGTTTTTATAAAAGTAAATTTTCAATCGAAAATGTTTTTTAATAATATTTAATATACAAATTTACGCATATAATGTTTTTTTAAATACATCTTTGCAATTGTTGTAAATTGAAACCGTGGCGAATGACCTCCTCCTTTTCCATTTTGATCACAGACGACCTAGAGTGCATTTAAATATTTTTATAAATCTATATACTACGTATTTATATATTATATATAGATATATATGTATTGCTTTTTGTTGTATCGCATCAAAAAAAATAAAAATAAAAATAAAATAAAAACGTAAATGATGAATTCCGAATTTGTTGCTCTTCAGATTTTCACTACAAAATGGAAATGTACGAACGAAGTGAGTTCAAATGGGATGAGGTGCGCTGAGTGGGGCCAGGTGTCATTTTCGTGTCACTGCTTTCTGCTTTCGAAAATGTTGGCGAATGCGCCCACGTACAGTGGTGCGATTTCGCTAAACAAAACGAAAACAAAAACAAAAACAAAGTAAGCGCAACCTCAGAGACAAAAACAATCGCAACAGCGTGAAACACAAAAAAGTCTTCGCACTTTCAAACCAACCAAAGAAATTGCAATTAATAATTTAATTCTGAAAAGCGAAAAAATCGTCGAAGAAAAACAAGAAAAAAAAGCCTTAACCCAGATATTTGTTATTTGTAAAAACAATTAAAGTGAAGTGTTGAGGCGAAATATGACTGGGCAACAATAAAAACAACAACAACAACAGACAAAGAAAACAACAGTAGCGTGCGTGCCTAATTTTTAAAATGTGTTTTTTTTATTTTATTTATTTTTGGCGCGCAAAAAATATTTTTTGTATTTACAAATTTTTTATTTTTTTCAACTTAAAACTAAAAATGTCTGTTGCCAAGCAAACAACAAACTTGAGCAGAAAAAACTATAATGACCAGAGAAAAAAAACGCGTTTCAGCCAAGTTATAATGATGATGAAGACCGGAAAGAGTTGTAGGTACGCAAAAAAATTGGCGTACAACAAAAATGACTAATTTCGTCTTTTTCGTTATTTTTTGCGAATTGAACAAAAACTGAAAAAATTAAACAAAAACGATTCAAGACATGTTGTTGTTGTTTTTGCAGCGAACTTTTTTGCTTGGTAAACTAACAACAAAACTCGCAGATACAAAACATGCTCCGTTACACTTGAGTGATTTTGAAATTATTCGGTGTTTTTTTCTTCAATTTTATAAAAAAAATTTTTATTTTGCACTATTGTACTTTGAGTGTTTGTATATTTGTGGCATTTGTCTCGCTGTCTGATCTGTCTGTCTGGGCTATTTTGACTTAAGTAGTCTAAACTTGGCTTTGACAACTTTAAGTGCAAAAACTTTCTGCACAACGTTACAAAATTTTAATTTTTTTTTGACTGATATTTATAGAGACCCTTTACCACGCCTATTAACTGTACAAGTTTGGTTTTCCATCTGTCACGTCCAAAATGAGACGAGGTAAATATAACAAAAATCTGTTATTCAGTGAGTCCATTAGTTTGAGTGATTATAGTAGTAGTTAAAGAGATATCAACTTGAAATTTGGTATGCAATTGATCTTCTTAACCCAAGTAAAATATCGAAGGTTAACTAATATACTAAGCAAGATGGTATGAAACCTCATCTACTGCTCAGTACAAAAAAAACCTAAACGAATCGCCTCATGTAGGGTACTTAAGCTTCGGCATACCCGTTAAAAAGTTAATAGTTCTCATACTGGTTTTATTTGTTTTTTGAACTTTTTGAATGTGTTTCTTTTTTGCGACATTGTGTTGCGTCAATTCTCAACAAGTTCCATTGCAGCAGCATCATTTATTTTTTGCTAAAAATAGCAAATTGATTGCTATTTAAATTAACAAGTTTTTTCGTCAACATTTCATTTAATCAATTTAATACTTTTTTGAACTCAGCAAATTTGACTCAAAAATTTACATTTCAAGCCAAATTTTATGTTTGTACTAGCTTAAAATATCCAACGTTGAAGAGAAATACGTTTAAGATAATTTGCACAAATTTATCCAACCACGCCCATTTTCGGTGAGATCATCGATATTTAATAAATTTAGATTTTTCGGTGCAATATATGCAAAGTGACCGAATATTTTCTCTTTATTTCACAAATTGTGGATGTAATTGGAGGACGTGGCAAATCTTTTTTTAGTAAGAAACCATCCCGAGTATAGCAACTCCACAAAATGTCATCTCCATCGGGTGAACAGACGCGTGTAGAGTACAAAGAAAAATAGAAAGATAAAAACAAACATTCTTTTATACTCGTATATATAAAAGTTTATAGATGTATCTGAAAAATTATTTAATATCTTGAATATTGTTTAATACTCGTATTATTATTTACTTCATTTTTACTTATAATTACTTATTTAATTGAAGTGTCATTCAATAGTTTGTGATAAACATTTGAACAAAACAGTTTTTAATCACTGACGAATCGGTATTTTGATTTTTAATAAAGATACTCAATAAAGCTCTTGACTGATTCGTATGCTTCCTCACCTTACAAATGTACGATTATGTCTCGTATATCAGCTGTTTTTGTTCTCCATACAAAATAAGTTGAAAATTGTATTGAAGTTTATATGAGTACAACTAATGTGTTAAAAAAAAACTCATGTAACTTTGTATCTATCGGATTATCTGAAACAACCGATTTGTTTTATTTTTATTATTAAAATTTTAACTAAATTCGTTTGCGTTTTTCTTTCTAATCTCATAATTAAAAATATTTGAATACTCAATTGTTTAACTTTGAAAGTAACTTACCATAACTTCCCCAAAAGCATAGTTAAGAGTACAGGTGAATTTTGCAATATTTTGACAAAATATATTATTTTTTTGATTTTTTTACGAATGTGACTTTTGTAATCAGTTTTTTTAATCACTTATCAAAAATTGTACAGAACAAAGTCAGAAATGCGTAAACGACACACCAATACATTAACATTTACTTTTAATTTTTTTTACTAATATATACGTATGACTCTCTTTCGTAGAATTTGAAAATTCTTAAATTTTCTGGTAAAATTACGGTCTAATAACAAGTAATAAGCGAGATAACTATACGTTCAGTAATAAACGGTACACATCTGGCAGAGAAACATTTTTAAGACACAAATAATTTCTCTAAGCAATCTAAAAAATATTTAGGAAACTGAAGGTAGAAAAGTTGAAATTCTGAAAATTGTAAAGAATCGTTAAATTATTTAAAATTTGTACCAAATGTTTTTTACGAGTATAAAAATCAGCACGAAACTTGCTTCCCATTCGACCAACTAAATAGTTTGTAAACCCGGCCTAGACAAGTAAACCAACCTACAATCAAAACTTCTAGGCGAGTTGTTGGTCATCGTTTCCGTGTTTGCAAGGAAGTCTATTAAAAACTTGTGTCTGTATATTTGTATATACATATACATATGTAAGTATGTGTGTGTTCAACCAGCTCTGCAAAATGTGGGTTGAATTTTCTGTTTTAAATTGGCGTTGTTTTTCATGGTTTATGTTTTGTTTTGTTTTATTTTTGTTGCCTCGATATGAAACCTTTTGCTATTTCCTTTTCTGCGAAATTTGAGTTATTTTCTGCGCAGAAAATACGAAACTCTTTTTATATTAAATGCATGGAACACATAGAAAAACAAAAACAACAAAGTTCTTCACAGCATGCGTAAAATGTCATAAATGACGCAATTTACTCGAAACATAAGAAGAAAAGGAAGCAGAGGAGCAGCCAGTTTGCTGCAATCGACAATATTAATTCTGCAAAAAGTTTAAATTTAGGCAAGCGAATGGAACGGACGCATGAACAGACTTTCGCTTGAATTTTAAAGGTTACAAAGTACGTCTTAGTCCTGTCGTTCTCTCCTCTCCTCTCTTCTTTTGTTTTGTTTTGTTCTGTTTTTGTTGTAGTCTTGCCTTTGCAATTTTCAATTTTCGAAATACTTTCAAAACTCAACGAGTTTGTATTCTTGTCGGCATAAGGTTTCTGTGCGCAGTGTCATGCCAATTACAGCTAACTACACTATGCAATGTACAATATATTAACTACCCCGACTGCCGGCTCTACTGTTTGTATTAAGTGGCATGTTTAATGCCACTCGAAGTCAATGTACGACCTTTATGCGCTGCAATTCCTTTTTTAATGCGCCACTCATTCGACATTTTGTGTTTGGGCAGATTCTTGTGACAAAGGTAAAACTGTGCTTAATACTTTTTACATTGTACAAAATGTGCTAAATAAAAAAGTAGACGTATCGGGATTAGTGTCCGACTGAAATCGACTTTTTTGACAGAACTGAAACCGAATATTCAGCCGAAACCGTAAAAAAAGTTCGAAATGGAAACGAAATTGGAATATATCGAATTTTTGAATTTTGAATAAGAAATAAATTTAGTTTTATAAGATAACATCTTTATCGACTTACCTCTTCAATTAATAGTTAAATAATTTAATGTTATAAGTTAAAAATTAAAGCTTGTTCAATTTTTTTCTATGATAATACTGTAAAATAATTCTAAATTTCATCTGAATTAGAAGCCGACCGAATATTCGGTTGCGAATGGACCGAATGGTTATTGCAATGTCTAATGAAAATAATAATAAAAATATGGAATTTGGAATTTCGGCGATAGTGCGAGGATGCTTATTATGTGGGTTTAATTAATATTATTGTTTCCGCAAACGTGCGTCCAACCAAAGCAAATCACGACTCACTTTCGTAGCTTCAAGTTAATTGCATTTTAAATTTGGATTTTCCTGATTAATGTATGAAAATTTCGTGTCTTTCCAGGAGATTTGGAAATTTATTTCTTATGTTCTGCATTTTTTGAAGTCGGTAGGACTGACTGACATATCGTCTATTTTTGTTCGTTTGTTTATTCGTTCGCATTTGCTTTGCAATGTAATTTCGTACAGGGGCGGATACAATTGTGGCAATTCGACGAAAAGGTTTAAGTAGAATTATGCTCAGTTAAAGTTTTATCGCTTGTGAATGTCTACTATTTATTTTTTTCGGTGTTAACAAATTGAATCGATACAAAGTCGCCCAAAATCATGTTTTAAAACTAAGTACGTCAATCTGTTTTTTGTTTAAAAGTAAAGCTTAAAGTAAACAAGAATTCTAAATGGAAAGTATACTCGTACTAAATTAAAACATTTTTCCACTGATATCGTTGTCAGTTTTTGTTTAAAATACCGAAAAAAATCGCATTGAATTCATTGTCAAAATGCCTTTGTTCCTCTTAAACTTTTTTGCCAAATTGCCAAAGCTTCATTTTGGTGTGTAAGGTGGCACGAAAGGAGGTGGTGATATAATGTGGTGTAGTGTAGTGCAGTGTAAGAGGGCGTAAGTGCGCGCGTGTACGTGTATTCACTCACGATTTCTGTTTTTAATGACGGCTATTGCATTTATCGTACCACCGTGCACACTCACGTTAGCCTAAAAGTCTGCGCCGTAAAAACAGAACAACCAAATATGCTCTTACATAGTATACCGACTAGCAAACACTTCGTCTGTTCGTACTCGTACGAGTATATGAAAATACGGGTACACGGGTACCAACAAACCTGCATTCGCTCGTATCCAAACTTGTTTGTGTGAGTTGTCTAAAAATATCGCGTATCGCAATTCAAAATCGATAAGCCATAATTGCAGCACTGAAATTAATTTTAAAATATTTGATTATAATTTATTGAAGAATCAACTTACGTCTAAAGTTAAAAAACGGGTTTACTTTATGCAATATTTTCGTACTAGGGTAGGTTTTTTTTATCTTAAATGGTGTTTAGATGTTTGGTTTTTGATATGGCAACAATGTTGCTAACGATTGTCAATTTTACAATTGATCGTTGACTTGTGGTCAGTGTAATAAATATAAGGTGAGGAAAGTAGAAAAATGTCCCTCTCCACCTCGGTTCTTTCTCTCTTTGGAAATAAAATTTCTGTGTAGTTGCCATGGTTGCTACAAAATTATTGAGTGAATAAAAACAACAACGTAGATTGTTGTCAAAAAAAAGACAAACTTAAAAATAAGGCAGAAATTGAGGTGAATTCGCTTAATTTGCGTTTTCATTTCTCTTCGCAAATTCACCATAAATTTACGACGGTCGATATAATCTCACCATCTGATGAAGAACGATGGACCGGTTCAGCGATCGTGTGATCTCACATCTATGGATTACTTTCTTTGTATATATGTATGTGAAGTCACTTGTCTGCGACGATAAACCATAAAAAACTTCCTTTAGGATTGTTAATGAGAAAACTAGATAATTCAATTTATGCTATGGTGGGCTTTTTACCCGACATTGTAGTCCACTCTCGCTCGAATGGTTGCCACCCGGGGGCATGATTGAAAATTTTGTTTACTTAGAAAGGTGGAACGAATCAAGTCAGTCAACAAACACAAACATTGACTTGACTGACGTCGAATTTATCACTTATTGGTTTCGGATAGGTAAGAATGAGTATAATTTTATTATTTCTCTATTTTTTCGTCTGAGAGTAGTCACAATTTATTTCAAATTCCTTTTAGTGATTTTCTAACAAAAAGTTTGAGTAAAATATTTTAAGAAAATCTATATTAAAAAGAGTCAATGTCAAATATTTTCAACGTCAAGGATTTTGTTTGACATTCATATTTAGATTGCAACGAATGGAAAGCGCTTGTGAAAAGTCAGAAGGATTTGTTTTGATAATTTGACAATTCCGACGCTTTGATGTGCCACTAGCGCGCTTACGTCACTCGCGAAAATCAGCTAAACAAGAATGTTCGCGCAAAAACATGCAACATGCAAACAAACAAACAGAAGAAAAAAAACTAGCAATAATAAAAGAAACGTGAATTACCTAAATAAAAGTTTAGATAAAACCAGTGAGACATAGAGGCGAAATAGAGAGAGAGAAAAAGAGAGAAATCGAAAATATTATAGCAAGGGATAAGAGAGGAAACGTGTGAAGTCTAAGTAAAAACCCGTTTTGAAAAATTTTAAAATAGAGCTGTGAATCCACCAACTTCTTCGTACGTGGTTCGGTTCCACTGGATTTGCGGTGAATTCTGCAGCGGCGAGTGCATGTGATGCGTATCGACAAAAGAGAGAGTGAGTGCAAAAGAGAACAAGTGCGCGACTGAGAATAATGAGAGACATGCGCGCGCGCACATAGCCGCCGCGTTTGACCGGGTTTATAGGGCACGTGATTCATGTTTTGCATTCCGATTGGCTAAAAGCTATTCGCTGGCGACACGTGAGCCAACGCAAGCGGGCGAGAGAGAATGGAAAAGCAAGTTTGGATCACGGTCTAAACTACAAGCAACACCGAGAAATGACCAATTACCCAAAAAGGGGTAAATTAAATACTTTTCCGCTGACAGAGGAAAAAATTAAACTCTTCGAAGAGTTTAAGTAACTCCTGAGAAGTGTCTACTGGGAGTGTTGATTCAAAAAGTGTTGGCGATACTTTCTTGCAAATACAGACTCTTTATCGCGCACAGCAATTGCTGCCTTAATATGTCACAAACACACTCTGACGATTCTCTTTTGCCCTCTTTCGTTGTAGTGGCAACACCCTGACTCTCGCTGCTTGTTTGTTTGTTTTTAATTTTTCTAGTCATGTGCAATGCTCAAACATGTGTATAGGTTTTTTCTCATATAATTGTTGCTGTTCGATTAAAAGCTGTGATGACGCTAGCAAAGTTTCTTTCAGTAGGGTTGCCATATTTTGTTGCATGTAACTAAAATTTAAATTTCTCTTTGCAGGTAAGCTGCCCATTTCAAACAATTGTTTCGGTAAGAATAAATTTAATTGATTTACAATATTAATTAGAATAAAAATTACAGTTTGAATCCTTTTGACAAAAAATGTTTTTGTTAATTTTAAGGCAACAACAAATGACTATAAATTTAAATGTATATCACAATCTCTCCTATAGATTTAAGTTAATCATTTGCTAATTACACAGAGCAACATGAAAAATGAGCCTCAATGGTTCCAACGCGAAATGAATTTTGACCATCAGACACACAAAACTTGAAAAGTTGTTATATATCTGCATCTGAGTTTAATTATTATTTAAATGACCTTTAGTAAAATTGAATGATGAACATTTTCCTAGAGCATATTAACCCTCTAACTAACATTTTTCTATAGTAACTAACTATTTTGACTATAGTTTTTTGTAAACCAATAAGACCCTTAAATATCAAAATATAGGGATTGATATATTCCAGTAAAATAAACTCCATCAAATGTTGCAAAATAATCAAATGCAATATTGCGGTCACTTCACACCAGAAATGACAAAACATAGAAATTTCACTGCAGATTTTAAGTGCGCATTCCGAATGATTGAAAAATTTCTCGTTTGCTGCATCTGTCCTGAGCGTACTATAACAGAGTACTTAGTTTTTCAATGGCAAATTAGGACATTTAAATTTTCGTCGTTTAACGGCAGAGTCAGTGCAGAGCATTTTTCAATCGAAGTTACTTCTTCCATTCGCGTAATGTGACCTAGTCATTTCAAGTGCAGAATTTAGATGTCTCTGCCTTTGTTAATGTCGATATACGAGTACAGCTCGTACAGTTCGTGACTACACCGATTCTCGGTACTCCTAGTCCTTATCAAACCTTATCAAATCAAACCATAGAGTCTTACACAAGACTTTTCTTCAAACGTTTCGAGATGTAGCTCATCAGCTTTTATCGTTTACCAAGCTTCAGCACAATAGAGCGGTTGATTTTTTCTGTCAATTAAAAATCGGTCTAAAAGGACAAGCTTCAGAATGTCAATAGAATAACACCTAAAGTTTTACGATATTGAAAAGACACAGGCATGAGATAGCATAATGAATGTGGAAAGAAACAGCTGACATGTATAGCATTTTTTTTTTATTTACAGTTGGTAACCCGTTTCCACTTTATTGAGCGCACATTTCACGCTTTAGCACCAACAACAAACTGCTCACACAAAAACAACACACATGCACACTTACAACAATTGCTCTGCATAAAAATACAACCATGTCGAATGTGCTCTCCACCAAAAAGTTGGAGCAAAAACAACAAAAAACATTTCTGCTGCTGCAAGAAACTGAACAAATTTTTGTATTTTTTTTATTTATTTTTTACTTGTGATTCGCTTTGATGGCGGCAGGCAACGTGCGATTGTGTTGAGTGTTGACGTATTTGTTCATGTTGTTGTTGTTGGTCGCGTGATTAAGTACTTTATCTGCTACTATTTTATAAATTTTACTGTTGTTGTTGTAATTGTTGTTTTGTACTTACTGCGAGCGAGATTTAAGTGAGCGAGCGAATATGCAGCGCGGCGCATAATTTGTATCTGCTGAATGCAGGCGTCGGTGTTGTTATCTGTGTATGTGCTGTGCTGTTGTACTTGTTTTTATTGTAGTCGGTTTTGTTGTAATGTGTGTATTTTGTATCTGTCAGATACGCGAACATTCGGAATCGCCGCTTTTTCTGTCGCTGCTGCGTTCATTGTACTTGATAAATAAACGCTTTACGCTTTTGTCGCTTCATCGTATTTTCGTTTCGTGTTTGTTTGATGTTTATACTCGCCCATAGATGTGGCTGCATACAGTTGCACACGCAAACATTCACATGCACATACAGTCACACTGAACGTATGAGCAATCTTTTAGATTCAAAATGTTTGTGTGTGTGGCTGAATCTGCGTGTGCGCGTAAATGAGTTTGTGTTAGTAAGCATACGGCGCAAATTCACATTCGTTGTTTTATTCTTTTTGCTGTTGTTTCGCTTGTTTTCATTCTGCTGATATTTTACTAAAGCGTTCGAGTTGAAGAGTGAAACAACTCAACTATTTTGAATTATTTCATTTCGAGTATAAAAATCCATTTAAACGTTTCTTCAAAAGTTGATCATTAACTGAGATATTGCTACGTAGTACTCAGCTCAATAATCGGTTTTTGGGAATATAAATTTTTTTTTGAAATTCTCAGTTTTATCCGGTGTTATAAGTTTTGAAAACGGCATCTAGTCTCATCTAAAGTTTTTCTATTTAAATCTAACAATTTTAATATGACAAAGAACTTAAAATTCCAGACTTTTTTATACCTAAGACATCACTAACGGTAATCGCACCTACGGGCACATAAGCAGGTTGAAATAACTACATTGAGGTACTTAAGCGGGTTTAAATAACTGTCTTGAATTACTTAGGCGCTGGTTTAATAATATAATAATAACTGCATTGATGTACAAGGTGGCGCAAAAGAAGTCATCCGATGTTGTTTGGCTCTTATTTTTTTTCTAAATAAAAAACTTCGATTCTGTTTTTTGATTATGTTTATTTAGACCTTTAGAATTAATTGTGTTAAGTCGAGAAGATGATATCGGATAAATGGGCGCCGTCACAATTGATTGCCATACGGGCTCGTTTTATGGCATTTTCCATCACTTCTGCGAGAGTTTCGGGCGATAAATTCTCGCATTCGTGTCGGATATTTTCCTTGAGGGCTTCCAAGGTCTCAGGCTTGTTGATGTAAACACGAGACTTCAAAAAACCCCATAAAAAGAAGTCCGGGACCGTTAAATCGGGCGATATGGCGGGTCAGTGCAAATCGCCAAAACGCGAAATTAAGCGACCCGGAAACGCGGCCTTCAGAATGTCGGTTGTGGCTCGTGCAGTGTGTGCTGTTGCTCCGTCCTGTTGGAACCACATGTCCACCAGTCCTAATTCGTCCAGTTCGGGCAGAAAAAACTCGGTCAACATTGCCCTATAGCGCGCACCGTCCACTGTTGTCGTTTGACCCGCGGCGTTCGGCCCGATGACTCCTCCAGCGTGAACAGCGCACCACGCAGTCACTTTGAGCGGGTGTAATGGTTTCTCGTGCATCACTCGCGGATTTTCGGTTCCCCAGAAGCGATAATTTTGCTTGTTCACGTACCCGCTGAGGTGAAAATGAGACTCATCGCTCGACAGAACAATGATCTGTCTTAAAGCAATCGAATAAGAATCGGCGCGACCTTATGCCAAGCTCATGCTCTGAACTAAACCGTCGGAGAAAAATATGAAAACAATTGCAGTTTTAAAATTTTGTTTAACAAAAATGTTTAAATCGATATTTTTTAAACATATTTTTTAAAATGAGATGTTAAACTTATGCACTGGAACAGAACCGCCTGATGTGAGCTTAATTTTCTCGGGCTTTTGTTGTTGTTGTTTTATCTCATTCTTTGAACTCAATTTGTTGTTTTCGTCGTCGTTGTTGTTGGTTGTCATCTCACTCTCTTACTCTCTTTGTTTGTCTGCGTGCCGTTTCGTCGCTGCGTCGTTTGTAGTTTTTGTTGTTCGTTTATGCCGTTGTTTTGCTGAACGTGGACGTAGTTGTTGTCGTCGCCATTCGTCGTACGCTGTCGGTCGTTTTAGTCGAATTCGCCTTTGTCGTTGGAAGTTTGCAGTCGTACATCAAGTCGCACAGACGGACGGACACAAGCAGCGAAAATAAAAATTTCACAAAAGTTGTAAACGAAAAAAAAAAACAAAATAAAAAATACAGTTTAAAAACAATAACAGCCGTTGCTGCCGTTGATCTAGAGCAGCGAACCGAACGAACGAATTTCGAACCTTTTTTATCTGGAGTTTTTTTTTTAATTTCTGAACAACTGGCGGATAAATTGTGAGGGGCGAGTCTTCTAAAAATCCATCCATCAACTACACAAATGCGATAAACTGCCTGTGTGAGTGTATTTGGCTTTTATAAATATTTGTGAGGTACCTTATAATAAAAAAATAACAATTTCGTAATCGAAAATGCTAAATTAATATTCGAAAGTGTCGAAATTCATTAAACAAACAAGAACTCCAACTGCATTACAAGCTGAAAATCTTAATAAAACTAAGAAATTAAAAAATATAAAAATTTGTGCACAAATCGTAAATTATTCACAGCTACGCGTACGAATTAACGCTTGTGCTAAAAAAACAAAGAAAACAGAAATTTATTTTGTCGGGTTTTTTCTTTATTTTTTATTTTTGTAATTTGTGCAAAGACAAGAGCAACACAAAACAACAACACGACATAGTCACCAGCATTTTTTGTACTACCATTTTTTTACTACTACTACCAATACTACTAAACACAAAGAGGCACATTCATGGATTATTTTTTATTTTATATTTTCAAAAGCAAAACAAACTAACAGTAAGTCCAAAAAGAAAGAAAGAAAAAAGAGTAAACTGAAATACAATAAATATACAAACGTGAGTGCAGCTGTGTGTGTGTGCCTGTGTATTAGTGTGTATTTGTGTTTGGCTTTGTGCGTATCTTTTCAAACTAATTCAACCACCTCGACGGGTAAAACTCTTCGCTCGCATTGAATCAGTAAAACAAAAAAATACGGAAAAGCGGCAAAAGAAGCAACAAGCCCAAGTCCAAGCACAAAACGATAACAACAACAACAAATTTGTGAAAAATTAAATTAACAAAAGCTACGCCGTAATCATTGAACAGAGCATCAAACGGACAGACAGACAGACTCAAACAAAGCCAGCAAAAAATACGTCGTCATCATTGTTCAAAGAAGAGGAAGAAAAAGCAGAGTGTATGTCTTCTGTTTTTATTTAACACAAAAACCAAAACAACAAAACACATGCATTAAATCGAAACGGTAATTTAATTAAAATAATTTTTGTTTTTTTAAATGTCCTTACTGTTTGATCCACCCATCTTACGCCCCTCGTGAAACATTTAATTTTTTTTTATTTTATTAGATTTTTTAGTTTTTGCCGATTTACTTTTAATTGATATGTTAAATCTAATTTTCTAGAACGAAAAATAATCGATAAATTGTCATACCTGACAGACATTTGTAGTTTGTTCGTTTTGTTTTGTGTCTAATTCCAATTCCAAAGACTTCAAAATACTGTTTTAAAATGTTGGAATTTTTTGAGAAACAATTAAAAGTTATTTTGTTTCAAAAATCTTTGTGTAGAAAATTGAAAATTAAATTAAAAAGAAAGTAAACAAAGAATGAAAAGTGCATCTGAACTGTCAAATCAGCGAACAATTCTGAACATCAAAATGTAAACTGCAGGGACCGGAGCTGTTAACTTGTATTGGAATAAACGTAAAATATTAGTAGTTTAAATTTCGTATCTTTTATGTGCGTCTAAATCATTCATCCGATTGCAATGAAATTTTGGACAATTGCTGCGTTCACGCCCACCTATTACATCCACAATTTGTAAAACTAAGTAAAAATATTAGATTTTTACGCTAATATTGCTCCATAATATCTGAAATTCGGTATTTAAGTTTAAACGGGCACTGTCGACAACTTCACCAAAAAATGGGCGTGGTTGGGATCAATTTAACGCTCATCGCAGTAACTCAGAATCACTACTACGGGGAGTACCGATAAGTTCAGCTAACTAATTATCTTAACCAAATTTATATTCAAAACAAAACCCAGACGACGCCGGGTACTATGAGCTTGTATATATATATATTTATATATACATATAGATATAATAAACGCTGTGGCAAGCAGCGGTCGCAGTTGTGTGCATTCTATCAGCAGCAGCAATAACAACAAAAACAAATGTTATGTAATAATTTTTTGTTTTCCGATAGACCTCATCTGCTGAAATACTTTTTTAAATTTAGTGTTCAAATCATTTTTTGTTTTGCTTTTCTTTTTTGAGTAAGAGATATCGGACAAATGTTTCGTGTAAACTTTTTTTTGATGTTTTTAAAAAAAAAAAAATTTTTTTAAGCGAAAAACTTTAAAATGTTACCTTTTATGGTTTGATTTTTGTTTGTTTTTTGTTTTCACTTGTACAATTTTCTAACTAATGCAGTAATATAATTTATTTTGTCTTGTACATGGAAGAAATTGTATGTTATTGTTGTTGTTTCAATCTAGCCATTTCTATCGTTAAGATTGTATTGCATCAGATATACACAAGCACACACAGGTACACAAAAACACACTCACATACACACTTCTTATTATTATTGTTAATCCGATTTGTTAGCTTAACTTGAAATTTTGCTTTCATTTCTCTCACATGCATTCAATTAAATTAAAATAAAAATTCATGTGATCGATCGTAATAAAAATATAGATTTTTTTTGTTTTTGCTTTGTTTTAATAAATAAGTACGCCAGCATCGTAACGCAGTAAATTCAAATGACCTTGAAATTTTCCAAACACATTTTGTCTAATGAATTTTGGTTTTGCATGCAATTATAGTCAATTAAAGTTTTTTTTTACACCACTTGAATATAGGGTATATTGATTTTAATCTATAACTGGTAATGTCGATAAGCAGTTTTGGCCTAATGAGTCGATAAAAAAACATATGTTTAACAGTTGTTTTGTCTTTTTTTTTGGCATCTTCAAATATTTGAAATTTAGTGTCCAAATTATGGTTGAATAATAAGGTTAGGAAAGTAGAAATGAGAATGCAAATTGAGCGAACTCACCTCGATGTCTGTCTTATTTTGAAGTTTGTTTTTGACACCATGTCAACTTGAAAAAATTGATTTGGACTACAACGTTTTATGGTTTGCTGACAAACGACAAATAAATGTATTCCATTAGTAGACCCAGACAGCTGTTTCGTAACGCACTACCCTTCCTTATCAGTGGTCGTTGGTAAAGCTATTGTGTTCACCATTCTCAAGTCCTTTAATGTTCAATTCAACTGAGAATTATAGAGAACAAAAAGAATTACAAAATATAATGAAAAAATTTGACTTCGAATTGAATAATTTTTATTGTAACTTTTCCTTTTGTAACGCCATTCCAAGAATAATAAATTTTAGAACTTATTTTTTATTTCGAAAAAAAAACATCACTGGTACTGTTGAAACTTGGTTTTGTTGTACCAGGTTTCATGATGAAAACTGGTTAAATGAGAATTTTTGACTTCTCTTAGACTACCCAATGGCCCTTTATACAAATGAACACAATCCAATAACGAATCACTTGCATTCTCGTGCATTTAGCCAATGTTGGCCGGTGGCAGTGGCAACACGACTGCAACAAGCAGGCGAGAGCGAATGAAACGCATGCAACACTGGCGCTTAATGGAGTTCGCTCAATTATTTAAGTACTTTCTTGTTACGAACTTGTGTCGATTTAACCATTTGAAGACGCCCAACCAAATTAAGTCTTGCGATTATTATTTGTTTAGAAATCAAAAATGTTTTTGTAAGAAAATAATTCCAAATATATATCGAATTATCGGAAAGTTAAAATTTAGAAAATTCATATCTCCTAATATGAAAGTATTCGATTTGAGTATTCGATTTTATTTGTTTTTGCAAAAGTATTTTTAACCTACACTTTAGAATACATTTTAGCCATCAATGGGTTAAAAATGCACACCTAGCATAACTATACGATTAAGTTTAAATTGCAGACGACTCGCAAAAGAGATTAACAAGAAAAGAGAGAATAGCGAATGAAAATGTAGAGGAGAATAGCGAAGCCATTGGCAAAGAAAGGCAATGTACGCGCAAGTATTTTCGACGATTATCCTACGTATTCACATATCTATGTATCTATAAAAAAGTATCTACTGAAAACGCTGCTTGCAATTCTGATTTTTCATCTTTCGATTTTCTTTAATTTCGCATGTGAGCGTCTGCCTGTCGTTTATGTGTGGATGTGTGCGAGTGTTTGAGTATATCAGGCCACAAGTGCAAAAATGTTAGTTGGCATCGAAACAGGCTGCAACAAACAAACAATGCACATAAATAGAATTTCGCCAATACTTAAGTGCTGGGACGTATCTGCATATGTATGTACATAGATACACATACAGTGATATCAAAATTATTTTTCATAATTAATTTATAATCACGAAAGAGTAATTTATTAACGAGCGAGATTATTGTTAAAAAAAGAACACTTAAATTTGGGCCTCAAACAAAAATTAAACATTTCAGACTGTGTGAATTAACTTTTTTTTATCATGCAAACCAAAAGATAAAAATATATAAAGTAAAAAAGAATATTTGCAAATAACAAATAGCGTATAAAACGCATTTACGAATAAACCACAGAACAAAGCAGACACAGAACACAGCTGAACGAGTAACAAAAAACAAGTAAAAAAATGCTGGAGTGTATCTGTGAACGTTGTTCAAACTGCAATGAAAGAACAAGAATTTTATAAAAACTGCAAAATCCTTTAAACCTCTAAAGATTACTTAAATACAAGTCTGCTTTCACGTATTCTTTATCGCTTTATTCTATTTTCAATGTGGCTATTTAAAACGTAGTTAATCTTTAAATTGTAAAGATCCAATCAAATATTTCTGAACTCTTATTTGGAAAGATACAGTAATGCAATATGCTCCGGCTATAATTTTAAGTACCCGCTTAAGTAGTCCTTATATGCGGAATTTTTTATTTTCTTATTTAAAATGTTAAGTTTTTGTAGCCGCCCTTCATATTCATATTCTTATGACAATGAATTCTACCACCTGGTAATTTGTTGCTATAAACGAAGGAGCAGAGTACTCGGAGTAAAATCTAGCCTAAAATTAGTTGGACTGACTATTTGCAAATGAAAGTATTCTATTCTTTCGTAGAATTTTTATTAAAGAATAAACCCTATTCAAATGTCAGGTTAAATACTTCTGGGACTTTGTAGACTTGTACTGTACAACCGAAAACATTTCTCGAGGTTCTGAGCTGGGAATTACTGTAAGTACTCTCTGTGGACTCCCTTAATAGATTTTTACACTTCAAATCAAATTAGTTGAGTGGTCTCATTTATTAGTGTACTAACGTCTAAGCCATGTGATAGTTTCGATAAAAGTGGATTTAATTTATTTCTACTGATTGCTAAAAACTAAACTTTAGTGAGGTTTATTCTCCGCTACAATTGCAAACTTCGAATACTATCGACGAGTTCCTCTCTTTAATTATCGATATGCAAAGATTGATTTTATATTGGATCCATGGAATGACTTAACGATCAAACAAATAATTGAAAAAAAAATACTTGCTTAAAGAATTTTTCGTTTATTTAACCTTCAAAGAAAATTTTCCTATAACTATGCACTTAATAAGTAGAAAATAGTTGGTACAAGATTATCTTTGACCCCAAACAACTCGGCTCGGCTCAGCTCAACTCAACTACACTTCACTCTACACA
Organism: Suillia variegata; assembly: GCA_949127995.1. NCBI lineage: Eukaryota > Metazoa > Arthropoda > Insecta > Diptera > Heleomyzidae > Suillia > Suillia variegata. The sequence goes on along the minus strand of OX421846.1, from coordinate 20,825,396 downwards.
AACTTAAGCTGACTTGACGGCGACATCGGCGGCTGCTTAGAAAACTCGTTTACATTTTCGATTTGAATGTCACACCCGCACATATGGGACCAACGATTTAACACTTCACTCTTGTATCAAACCCAACCAAACCAAATCAACCCAACCAACCCAACCCAACCCCGTCCAAAAACTGCCACGACATGTGCATGCACCATCGCAAAGCGGGCAAAGCAAGCAAACAAGAAAACAGCCGGAAAAATATACATACAAACTTATGTATATGAAATGTTGATTACTCCATCAAGGCCCGAGTTAAGCACATGCAACACTGAAACGAATAAAGAAAATAAACCAAATACATTTCCACACAAACACTTGCAAATCGCTCGACATGTGTACATGCATATACGAGTATGTGAGCACAGTCTGTTCCACATCTTCAAAGGAAAGATTTGCGTTCAAAAAAAAAAAAAAAAGGAAAAAAGGAAACAAAACATTTTATTGAAATTCTAACAAAAGCAAATTTAATTTAAATCGATTTTTTAATTGACTAAAAAAGTTGAACTCAATTCTTCCCAAAGAGGAAACAAATTTGTTTGGCAGTGTTCGATTAAAAATGGAATTGAATAAGTTTTATTTTCACTTTACCGACTTTCTCTATCGCAACGAAAATTGAAAATTAAAGAATAATAGTGGAAAATAAGGAACAGACTAATGGCATGTGACGACGACGACGAGGAACACTTGTATCGGAAGGCAAATCGTGCACCATGCGCTGAGCTTGCGATGACGACGACGACAGTGAAGATTGCAACGCTGCCGAGTTGCGTCAAGTATGGTCGTCGGAGGGACACGACGAGGGTGGTGCGCTCAAGTGTTTTCTACATTATGCATACGTACGAGTATGTATGCGCATGTTTGTGTTATCAACTGATGGCTGCACAAACAACAACATCAACCAAAAACATATACAAATATGTGTTCAAACTCACACATGCACGAGTACACACACAATCGCTGGCTGGCAATGCATCTATCTATCTATCTATCCGCTCAGACGCCCACATGGAATGGTCGCACGTATGCGCGCCATCCACAACCACCACGTCTAGGTCCGACCACTTCCATCTGCTGCACCCGCAGTTAAAATCCAAAAATAAAAATATGAGAAAGTGCAGTTCACCGTCAGACAGCCATACAGTGGACCCACTTCTCGAGACCGTATTCATCCAAAATAAAATAAAAATATTTTACTAAGTTATCACAACAAGAGCGCAGCCCATCATACCGCAAGAGCCATTATGAGGTGATAAACGAAATGAAAAGTTCATTATGATTCCCGAAACTGATTTGCAAAGGCAACAACAACGGCAACTAACGAAACGACAGAGCAGCAGGGCGTTCGAACATGTTTTGCGAGCGTTGGGCGAAGTCTTGCCACACCGCACACTGGTTCTTTTTTTTCGCCCAATCCAAATAAAGTAAAAATACTTGCGGATACTTCCTTTAATCGATTGCAGTTGTCGGAGAGTATCTCAAAAATTCGAATTTCGAACTGCATTTGAACGAAGGTGACCAAGTGAACTGCCATAAAAGATTAGACTCTCGAATCTATTCCAAATATCGATATTATCTAGGAACTAGATGTGATTAGTTAGTAAATGAAAATATGCCAGAGTTATCAATCAAAAAAAAAAAAATGTTCAATTTAACTAAACAAAAGTTGAAGTTCGAACCGAAGTTCAGTGTGCTTAATTAATGCTGAATATCCATAAATGTAATTATATATTGGGAGACTGATAAGTGATGAGTTTATGATGAACAGCAGCGGCAGCGTCAGTGCCAGCAGCAACACCGCAAACACCATACGCACCGCAACAGCCACCACCACCACAAACTGCTCCGATTGGATGAGAGAGCTGAATCGAGGGTGTGATATATTAACAGACTAAAAGACAGACAAACATACCGACCGACCGACAGACAGACATACAAACAGACAAAAAGACAGATAGACAGACAGGCATACAGCCCGAGCAACAGACACTTAACATGATTGATTTATGCAGCAGACCGTATGTGTGCATTTCACTGTACAAGTGCACTGGGAGCAGATAGATTCTGTGCCGCTGTTTTTGAGTGTCAGTATAAAACGGAGCAGAACCGATATTCAAAGTAGCAGACAGTTGATTGGATACACTTGCAAAGCGCATATTTGTTTGTATGTGTGCAGATGTTGCGAAAATAGATTTTTAGAGCATAGATTTAAAACGTACACAGCTCATGAGTTTAAATCGCTTTAAATAGATCTTTCCAATATTGCAATAAATATGGTTGTCTGGAAACAACCAAGCAGAAGTAGAAGATGTAGAAAAAGATTATGAAAACAGAATTACCATCGTCTAAAAGCAATAATTTTCTTAGGAAAATTTACTTGTTATGATGAAACACGACAATGGGTTATGATTCGAATCCATTGGCCCATATGTCCGCAATCTTGAAACAGTAAGCAACTGATTTTAAATTAGAGACGGGATCACGATTTGACTACAGAAATCAGATATCGGCTAGTTTTAGGCATATATGTAAATATTATGAGAAATTATTTTTTCAACCGTTAAATGATAACGAATATTATAATCACTGTCTATAAATTTTCTCGACATTATATTTGTCTACACTTGGAAAACTGGGAAATCCAAAGAATTCTATTGAAAGGGAAAGTGCAGAGCTACTGTCAAAGAATTAGCAACAAAACGCGACACCAATACGCATACATAATAAGTGTCATTTTCGCTTTTTAAAAAGGTCTGTAATTCTTTTAAACATACACACTAACACGACCACTCATAGAGGCACTTCAAATGACTGACTTACTGAATGGCTGGTTTGTTTGTTTGTTTGTTGGTTGGTTCAGTCATCCTTCAAAGAGTATGACAGAAATATCAACATTGTCAATTGACGTACATTTGACGTGTTTCGGCACTCATTCACTCAACGCTAACATGTCTGCGCAGACAGGTCGTTTTGCTTGTAGGGCTTCTGTAAAACCCTGCAGGATTGTCAACAAAACAGCAGAGTCGAACCGGGTCTGTCAGTCTTAGAGGCAGCATAAGTGGGCGGTTGACGATTATGCCGACGAGGATAGAGCCGCCACGACGTCGGCATGTCGTGTTTAGCTGGCTAATAGCATAAATAAGAAACGACGAGTGTATTTCTTTTAAGCAGAAACTTCATTTACTCCTTTACACTGTGTAAATCACTTGGATGATGTAATTTTTACTTTGAGTGACCAGAAATCGCCAGATCCTTTAATCTAATGTCTAATGTTTAACAAATTTATTTATAATTTCCACACACTTCACTGTACTTGCACTTAAGAAAAGACATAACTATTCATATTCAATCATATTCATAATAAATCATATTTATATTCAATCATATTCATAATAAATCATATTTATATTCAATCATATTCATATTCAATATTATTCATATTCAATTATATTCTTATTGAATCATATTCAATCATATTCATATTTGATCATATTCAAATTCAATCATTTTCATTATAGTCATATGCAATTATATTCATATTCAATCATATTCACATTGAATCATATTCATATCCAATCATATTCAATCAAGGTTTGTTTCTTTTCTTTCTATTTGATTTGAATATAACTGCTCTTTTCTAGCCTTGTGCGGGTGATGCCATGAAACTAAAATCTAAAATCTTCTTAAAAAGACAAAGTACAACACGAAAGCTTCGCCTGAGATGTGTCTTCAAAAAAATCTGGTCTTCACATCCAAATTTTAGCCTATCCAAATTTTTGAATTTAACTACATTCTTCAGTAATTGTATACACAGTGTACGAGTGTGACGGTTCTGAAATTCTTTGCTGGAATGGTGTTTTATGTTGCATGTTGCAAGCAGAATATGCGGCGACGCCGACAGTTAAGGCGTCTGAGCTTGAGCTTGCATGTGTCTCTATTTAAATAGGTACGCCAAAACTGTCGAAGTACAAGTAAAAAGTGTAAAGAAAGGGTTCTTTAGTACCGCCATCGTCGTCGTCATCATCGACAAACCTGATCCTTTTTTTTTGTCAGATAAATTGCAAAATTTTGACATGTGGCGTGTTTTATTTTTATTTTCCCTCTTTATTTCTTTCTTTTGTTTACTTCACTTGCGCTGTTACATGGCTGCATTTTCCGTTTTGTTTCATAATAATATTTGACATGTAACGGTTAATTTGAAGTCTATATGTATATGTACATACTTGTGTACGTACCTTGGCGTGTCTAGGGCGTTTGTGCTTGTGTTAAAGGACGCTAATTTAAATGTGCACAGACGCATCCCATGCTCCATTCCTAAAAGCTTTGCAGTATGGACATTTTTCTCGTTTTTGTTCCCTCGTTTTTTTTTTCATTTTGTTTAGCTCACTGGTTTTACCTAAGACTTTTGACAAGATAAAGATAAGCCGTTGATTGAGATTTTATATTTCTCTTTTAATTTTCGTTGCACTAATTAAAATGTCTCAAGTGACGTATTTATAAGATTTCCTGAAAGAAAAACAAACAGAAACCACATTTTGTTTAATTATTATTTGTCACATTAAGTACGACTTTATATAATCACCGACAGTAACGAAAAAGTTTACTCAATATAAATTACTAAATATAAGTATGTGACCATCCTATAAGTCTTTGTCTTCTGTATAAGAACAACATTTTGCATTCGTTATTTTTAGTTGACATAACGCAGAAAATTATACCAACGCAGAAAATTAAGTTTGGTATCATTTAAAGATGTCATAAAATTTGCAAACTAATTTTTTTTCAAGTAGTTTCGCTTAACATAATTATAAACAAGTTAGAAATTATAAGAGTATTATTTTTCTATGAACTTTCGCTAAAAGTAAAGTCTTTTCTAAATTGGTTAGTTTGAGTGAATTTCTCGAGGACATGAATTTGGCCATAAGAACCCACAGTGTTACGAATACTAAAAATTTACTATTTCTGGGATTCTTTCAAAACTGAACTTATTAACAGTCTAATCAATAAGTTTGTTCCATAAATAAATAAAATAAATAAAAAATTTCAACCAAATATCTGCAATTGTTCTTCACATATGTTATGGTCAAAATAATAAAAAAAAAAATAAAAAATCGTTAATAAAAAATTTAATTTCGTTAATCCCAGAAAAGTTAACCAAAAACCTAATGCGAGTTAATTTACTTTTTTGTTGTTTTCTAAATGAACGGGAAAGTTAAAAATTAGCAATAAATTTTACTTCTTTAATTAACTTTAAACTTTTTAACAAGTTCGTGCCTAGCTCTGCATATGGTGTTAACAAAAATAGTAGGAAATAGTAGGCGTGGTCATGGTACGATTGACACCAAAATTTAATCAGTTAGTCTATGTTATTGAAGCCAACAGTTAAAAGAATTGCAGCTCAATACCTCTTAACGGTTCTGACGTGATTGTGATAACAAGAAGTGATGACCACCGATTCATGAATAAATATGTACATATATAAATATAAATACTACTGTATGACTTTGTCTATCTAAAGTACAACAGATGGCGCATAAAAATCGTTTTCAATACTTGCAAAAATTTACGATTATTTTTTAAATAATATAAACAATTATAATAGTTTTTGTTGTATGCAATGCCTGAATAAAATCTTGTCACCGATATTAAATCTTTTTGCTAATAGCTAACAGTCAAGTATATTCATATGTACGAATATGTGTTCCAAAAACCAGTTAGCAACAGTTCTCGACGGTGATAAAAATAATACTAACAGCTCGTTTAATACCCCAAAAGTTGTGCATAAATACCATGAACAATGTATCATGAACGTGTACGCTTTACAGTCATTTTTTGTATACGTTATCTTTGACTTGTTTGTCGTCACTCGACATTTAACTGCAATACTGCAATAACAGCATTTGTAGTACGAGACCACGGAATGACGATGGCCAACAATCATTATCAAAAATGGGTGGAACAAACATGCTTTGGAGTGTTTGTTCAGATAAAAGTCGACACAATCAAACAGAGGCACTTATTATTGACTTGTAGCAATTGCGAAAAAAACCTTAGAGCATATTTTAATATAGGGAAAATGTGTGATATGTATGTAGATCAAAAAGTCTTTAGAATTGCGGTATTTAATGGATTGTCATGGTTTGAAAGCACGTGACATTGTTTGCAGCTTTTGACTCGAAACAAGTCTATCTCTTGTACGTATTAATATACCGGAATATTTTTTAAGTGTCAATTACAATATTTCAGCAGGTGTTGCATAGCTGTCAGTTGCATTTTCCATTTACTCTCGTTGTTTAAATATTTGTGGTCAATATACATAAGCAATACATAATTTCTGATATACATACTCGTACCATTAAATTACACGAATTTGCATGCAGAGAAGTGTTTTTTTTTAATTAATTTTATGTAAATTACAAATTATTCATTTGTTCGAAGTTGTTATCAATTGTGTGGCATATAAAAAAAACCGTCATTACTTATAACCTTAGGTGGAATACAAAGCTACATAATACTTCCATAGCATACAAGTCTCGTTTATCTGTACGTCTCGTCTCGTCTCGTCTATATGTCTGACATATTCGAGTGCTTTTTTGTTGTTGGTTTGTTTAGTTCACTGTTAATTGAGAGATCCCTGTCGGCTATTGCTAATTCTGCTCGTAGCATACATCAACTATGTATGTATGTATAAGTATGTACATACATCGACTACACAATGTATTGCATTAAGTGCATTTATGTCAATGTACGTTTTCAATGTTAACGGTCGGCGTTTTGCAAATACCCGTACACATTACTCGTAACAAGTACTTTACTTCACTCCGACTCTGTGTAATGTGTAGATAAAAATATAATAATAATACTATAAAATGTACATTTGTACATTTCTATTCGTTGGTTGTATGTATGTACAAGTTTATGTAGATGCTATGTGATTTTTGTCATCAGTGTCATTGTCTGTGTTAAAAGTACTCCATATACTTGTAGTATTGTACCTATGTATTATATTGTTGGTACTTACTCTTGCTTTTGTTTTTTTTTTTTTCAGAGTCAGGGCTTAGTGTACAATTTTATTGTTTGAAAAGAAATTATTTACATATATACTATATTATTATGAGTAAAATTGACAGGTTGCATTGTTGAATAAAAACGTACCTGTCGGACTTTATAATTTTATTTACAAGTGCCTCATTTCTATAATAAGCTGGTATTTCACGTAACTCGTTAGTTTTGCTGGTTAGTAATAGTTTAATTATTCACTTTCACTGGGATTTCCCCAGAACTTGCGCGTGTTCTCCTGATCTTTTTTATGCGGATCGATTCAATTGACACTTAGACACAATAAAATTCATGGGCTCTTTCGTTAGACACTTTCACTGGAGTCTCCTCTACAACTTGTTTATGCAAGTCGGTTCTATTGGCAATAAGGTATAACAAAATTCAGGTGCTCCTCAATCATTCTTTTCAATTGGAATTACTCCAGAGCCATAAATATACCATAATTAAATACGTTGCCAAGTGAACTTAGTCCACCAGGTCCGTCTTAATCAAAGTTTATCTTCTTATCTTTTACGGACTAGAATCCAAAAAAATTGTTTTAGTTTTGCGACTATTTTGTTTCTGTACCCTTATTTCTGAAGGACTCATGTAGATTATTAAAAACAACATTTATCAGAACTGAAATTTGAAAAATGTATTTCTGTTAAAAACGGAAGAAAAAAAACGTATCTACATTTGCGCGTGTATTCTAAAAATGCATATATCAAATATAAAATTCCGGGAATCGAGAAAATGCGCAAAAGTATTACCGCACAAAAAAGACTCCCACGCATTTACTTGGTTCATGGTTCGTGCACCACCCTAAATACAGCATGTTGCAAGGCAAGCACGTACCCAGTGAGACTTTTATTTGGAAAGTCCTTGCCCAGAACGTAAGAACGCTGCCAACTGCCAACCAACCCGTCACATACACAAAATATTGAGGCGAATGGCTTTTGGCAAAATTGTTTCGAGTATAATGCTTAAAGTGTTGGGGGAAATACATTTCCTTGTACAATTTGCTGGAATTTGGCATAAAGGAAGTATATATTTGGAACGTAGGAAGGGTTTGGAAAGTAGGAAGGGTTTGGAAAATCTTAGTTTTTTTTTAAATAAAATTATGTTTCATTTTATGATTTAATTTAATAAAAATACAAAAATTTCTGGAGTGCATTTAATGTTTGCAATGCAGGATAATGCTTCTGCCCAACACTGCTCGCTTCAACGTGTGGAAGGAATGGGGTCGTGTCTGTCCATTAACACTGAATGCAATGCTCCTGCTGTTGGATTTACTCGAAACGCCAACAATGTTGTAAAGTGCAATTCTACTTGGGCACATATCCGCGTGTATGGCTGCCATAATCTTTTCGGTAGCCAGAACCAGAAATCCAAGCCGGCAATTTCCGTTTCGAGTACGAGTGCGAGTGCCAGCAGTTAGTGTGCGTCTGTCTGTTTGTGCCTCTCCGCAGAGGAACAAGTCCAACCTGTATGGACTCATCGTGCACAGCAGCAGCAGCAGCAGCAGCAAAGTAAATGGCTTCCTCTTTACAACCGAAGAAGTAAAAACAATGCAGCCACAGTCAACTTGAAGCTAGCAGGGGGGATCTACTACAAAATATACCTTCATAGAATTGTTGTTTTTGTGACGGCATTGAAAAAATTTAAAAAGTAAAACAAAAACGAAAACCAAACAAAATGAAGCAACCCAAGCTAACTGCGAATTTGTATGTAAACTAAAGTTAACATGCACACGAGGATTTCGATATGGAAAGCGTACATAATTTGAAAAACTTGGTTCCGACATTTTATGCCTAAATGTATTCTGAAGCTTTCACACAGTTTTCATCGTAGCTTTAAAAGCCTATTTCGATATAGTTGAATAAAATTGTTAATGCTATAAATATAATAAAAAAAAAACAATCTGTCAGCGCAATAAACAGACTTTATTTTGATTTGTAAAAATCTGTCCTGCTGCCAAACTCATTTAAGCACATTCGCTGCATTGTGGAATACTCGTATAGCTACTCAATCTATTGTACATATATTGAAGATGTATTCAGTACGCTGCTCTGTGGCAAACCCTTATCGCTTGAATCTCGGTTTTAGTCCAATTGCTCTGCGAACAAGGTCATCAAGGTATGAGTTCGTTAATACCAAGCGCACACAGAAAACAGACACAAACCACAAAAAACAACAATAATATGAAAAAAGAAAATAAACTAGTCACACATACTAACCTAACCCAGCCTAACCTAGGCAACGAGCCAGTTTGTCTATACCATCCCCTGTCAGTGATTTTTATTTTATTTTTTTTACTATTCTCCGAACATGTTCATTGCAGTACTCGTTTATAGAGTCGACTTGCTTTTACATTCACTAGCGTGTAAGATTAGGTATATGTGCTCATACTGTTTAACAGATCTTTAATTCGAGCCCTAGAAAACTTTAAACAGACCAAGAAATCTTTAGTTAAAAAAAAAAACACTTCAGATTAGCCTGCAAGAAATGCCTAACCAATATTTTTCCCGAAGCCTTTAAGAATGTGATCAGAAATTTAATTGATTGATCAGTAGCGCTACTGGTTAAAATACGGGTAATACATCCGGCATATTTCTTTCCATAATCCTTATGGGACTAACTGATTCAAACTAAACAAGCCTTACTTGAATTAAGTATTATTTTCATACGATCCCGAACCGATATGTTAAAGTTTTAGATTAGTCGTTGATTATTGATTACTCGAATAATTATAATTAATTACTTAATTACCAAAGGGTATATTGAGTTTGTTTTTCCATTTGTAACGCCCAGAATTGACGTGATCGGATTAAAACCATGCCCACCTCTCCATTCTATGCAGAAAAATATTATTAAAAGTAGTTACAGTGCAAATAACCAATTCAAATTTGGTATTTAACACTTTTGTAGTAAAACAAAACTACTAACCAAAAAGGGGCGTGATCCGATAAGAACAACGCCCGCTTATGTATAATATAATAGAGACATGTAGCACTTATGTGGCGTCACTGACATAGCGGAGGGTATATGAGCTTCGGCATAGACGAAAATAATTCTCTTAATAGTTTTTTAGTTTAGTTTGGAACTACTCGTATAGCTGTGTTTATATGGACACTGGCATTGTTGTGACTTCTCGCATTCTGCTTGTTGTACTTGTTTGTCATCTATCCATCCATCCATCCATCGCACATTGTCGACTATTGCTCTCGACGGCTCTTGTAGCCTTCAAAGTGGTTATTCGTACTCGTTGATTGTGGTATCGAATGAACTGCTGCTGCCTCGGCTGATGCACTAAATTGCCAACTAGTTTAAAACGTTTGTTGTTGTTGTTGTTGTTGTTGTTGTTGTTTTTATTGTTATTGTTTTTGTATTCTGGTTATTCTAAATAATACTTTGTAATTTTTTCTCTACTGTTTTTTACACATGCTGATTTTAGTATATTTTGTATTTGTTTTTTTTCTACTATCCTAATGTGTCACGCTGTTCTTAGCTATATTTTGTTGTTGTTGCTATTTTGTCGTTTATTTTTATGAAATTAGTCATACCCGTCGCATGTCTCTTAAAAAAAAAACACGCCTCTGATGCAATGTCGTCTTTCTAGAGTTACGTAAAATAATACAGACATATATGTATATACTCGTATGTATTTATATATGTATTTATTTATGTATGCATGTGTGTGTGTGGCGGCGTGTCTTGTGTGTTCTTGGCCGGTATTCGATTGCATACGAGTGAGTAGTGGATATGTTGGAGGCAAAGTAATTAAATATCGCTTGACATAATTTTGTCACAATTCGGTGTCGTACAGGAATGCTAAAGTGCAAAGATCTCCTTCGGCAATGTTGCTGAACATTGAACATTGAAATTGTACAATGCTGCCGATGGTTGTGCATGTTGCAAGGCGAAATAAATCACAATTTTTCCCACGTACTTTAAAGATACTTTTATATCTTTTTATATCTGCTCGGTTAATTTCGAGAATACTTTATGTTGGGTCCACATATATTAGTAATTCTACATTTGAAATCCTTCAAACAAATAAAAAAAAATATGCAATTTCAAGTTACTTTCTTTTAATCATTGGCTATGGCCGGTGCTTTGACCTTTGACGTAGTATTTGTCTGGTTCGATTTTCTGCCTGGAAGACGCAAAATACGAAAACTGAATTTTTAAAATTAAAATTATTTTTTTTTAAACCTGCAACAAAAACTCGGCCTATTCTCTGCTAGGGTGGTTGCGTCCAATATTTATTTAACTTTTAATTAAAAATCGCATATTCAATTAAATCATATTTCCCCAATAATGTTAGCTTCACCTTAGGACCATCTTCAAAGTCAACTGTCGTCCTTATAAGCTCATTTTAACGAGGCACCTATGTAAAGGTCACCGATTCCAAACAAATTGTTTATTGCCGTCGAAAAAAAAACTTGCTTTTTATTTACTTACGAGTATTCAACAAATAATTGCTCGCAAGCAATTTTAATTCAGCTGCCGTCGCGGCGCCGCTAGCCGCATTTGTTGTATGTAATTTCCTTAAAATGATATTCTCAACAATTTTTATGAATCTTCTACTTTGTTGCCATATAAGCACAAACAACCGGAAACCCCCACCCCGATCCCAAAGAATAACGAACCCCAAAGAGCAAAACATAAAAAGCGACGCAATAAGAGAAAATCTTCCTCCATGCTGAATTTAAGCGTGTGGGTGTCTTTTTTTTGTTTTGTTTCTTATACAAGCGAATCGTCGTAGGGAACGATTTTCCTTGGAAATAACAAGAGGGACGACTCGGAGCAGAAGTCTGTAATAATAAACATAGTATTGGAGCATAATTTCCAGGAAAGACATCAGCAACAACAACAACAACCGCAGCAGCAGCAAACGTGAAGCGAAACAATGCTGTGAGCGCTCGCTGTTCGCTTAATTTGCCAAGGCAGCATCTGCTCTGCTCCAGCGTAAATTTGTAGTTTTTGCAGTTGCTGCTGCCTTTTTGTAGAAGTGCAAAATTGTATGTTGCTGCAGCACAGTGACAGACGATATTGACGAAGCAGCATTTTCGTGTGTTACAAACAGACAGAGAGACAACTCAGCTCAGTTCAGCTCAACTAGTCATGCAGCCAATCAGTCAGCTAGTCAGTCAGTCAGGCAGTCAGTCAGTCGGCAATGTCCGTTGTTGTTGATGTTTCGCTTCAGTTAGCCCGTTGAACGCTGGTATTTTGTTAAGTCGCACTTTTGCTTGAGCTTCCTACATAATTAGTTTTGTTGTTGTTGAGGAGGAGCTATGAAGTTAAAGCAAGTAATTCGAATTAAATGTTTTGATTTTTATTTTTGTTTTAGCAGGCGATTTACTTTTTACTATATAAGTTAGTTAATATTTTAAGACCACGACCAAAATTATTATTGCACAATTTTTTAATAAATGTTTTCTCTCTTCTTTTTTTTAGGTAAGCAACACTTTTTCTCTTTTGAATTAAGTAAGTAAAGGAATCAATTTTTGTGTTTTTCATAATGCAAAAGTTCGAATGCTTAAATAAATTACATAGAAATGTTCTTTGAAAACCTCCCATTCAGTTTCTGGCATAGGGGAACCCATTACCCCGGTACATATCAAGGTAGAAGCTATCCTGAACCTTAGCAGGACGGACATTAAACTCTACACTGAACTAAATTAAATCGCAGACAACTTCACGGTTCAAAAACAGAATAGCAAAGCGAAATGCACTTTACAGCACTGTCGAGCGTGTGCCTCCTCGTTGTCTATTCCACAAACTCTTTAGTTGCGCAACTTTAATTGCCTAGTGCAAAAGAGGACTTTAATAGGCAACTTTAATTTGAAATAATTAATTTTTTTATCTCTAAAAAATCTCAACAATTTAAAATTTTTGTTTATTTAATTGTTGGATTTTTATTTAGTTTACTGATACGCTAAACCAAACCTTGAGCCCGGCAATTTTCACATGTTTCGTTTGCCACATTGTTCCGCATTTGTTTTTGCTGTTGTTTGACAATTCTTGTTTTTCCGGTTTGCTTTCTTGTTTTTGGTTCAATGTTGTTGTTGTCGTTGTCGTGTATTTAATTTTGTTATTTTCGTGAATTTGAATTTGCTCGCCTGAAATTGCAGAAACGCACACGTCTGAGCAAAGCTGAGCTGAGCTTCATGCCATGTAGAGGAGCGCCACCGCGCCGCGCCACGCCGGCAGCAACTCTTCGTGGCGTGGCATGGCACGGCATGGCATGTCGTAGTGGTGCTCTAACGCAATTCGTTGTACTCTTGTTTTGCTGCTTGTTCTGCTTGTTTAGCATTCTGAAAACCGGATTTATTTTCTGTATCCCAAACACCCGCACTTTCATTGTTGTTGTTTTGTTGATATTGTTGTTTATTAATGTTGTATCACTTCCACATTGCAACTAGCATATCACTGTTTTATTTTCGTATTGTACGCGCATGTCGCTGTTCCTTTTCCACGATGTTCCAACGTTTAAGTAACGTGTACAAAAAAAAAAAAAAACACGCTTTTATCCACGTCAATGGTGCTCGGTCACTCGGCGTCGGTGTCGGTGTGTTAATAAAAATAACAACACAAACACGTTGTTTGGAAAAATCACATCATTCTCCTTTTGTGTCTCCTTCGTTCGCCGCGCCTGCCGCAGCCATCTCTTTGTCTAGCGCCGCTGTTGCTTCTCCTCCAGTTTACACGTAAGCATCACCAGTTGCCGCGGAGGGAGTTGGAACATTGCCCCAGCGGTGGGAGGTGAGAGTGCCGCCTTGGTGCTGCTGTGAGTATTGTGTGGTTTATTTGCATTGACAACATTTTTCTGCGCATGCTCTTTTCTGTCGTTTGTGTCTCACTGTACGCGTCGCGTGATTTTTAACGTTTTTTTGCCCAACATCTCTCTTTTATGTTTTCGCGTTTCTTTTTTTTCCCATTTTCGATATCGAATTCGAATTCGTACATACTTGATGCCGTCATTGTGTGTTTTGCTTTTGCTACTTTACTTTACTCTATTTTTCTTTCGCTTTGCTTGGTCTCTGGCTGTGTCCACCAATGGCAAAGGATGCGTTTGCGCAGATGTTGCATACCCCAGCGCTTTTGTTATTGTTATTGTTTTTGCTTCTACTGCTGTTGTTATTGTTTTCGTTCTACGTCGCATGCTTTTGCACGCTTTCGTTTCCCGGATGGTGGAGCGCGTTGTTTGTTTTTGTTATGGCCACGTTTACTATCCCGTCTTGCACTTTTCCGCTCTTCTTTCATTCGTATGTGTGTGCCTATGTATGTATGTATGTGTTTGCAAAAATGTTTTTGTGCAACGTTATCGTATTTCGCTTTCAATTAAATTTCACATTTTTACGTTTATTAACGTCTTTATTAAATTTAATGAATTTCAAACGAGTTAAAAGGATTATTTAAATAACGTTAGCCGGAAAAATCGTTAACTAATATTTAGCGATAGTCATGCACCTTCAATTGACTCCTTTTAAATCCTTTTAAAAGGGAAAAAAATAATAGTATGAGGTGTGGCGAAGGTTAAATACCTTACACCAAAGTGTTAACTCTTTGAAAAGCGAATTTTAATCTAGTGTAAATGTATGAAAAAATGTTTTTTTAAACAAGTTTTCTAAGGAATTGGAAATTAGTTAAAAATTCCAATTTGTAAATATAGACCAGTGGAGATAGCTCAACTTTATTCTGACTACTCTTACACAACATGACATATTGTCATTCGCTTATCAGGTCATCTATTTCGATTTTAGGAATATATAGGTTATAGACTAAGTTTAGGACATTTACATACTTAAAGATTGAGATTATTTAATATATATATTACTATATATAAAAAAAAGAGTTTATATGAGAGGTAGGAGTAATTTGAAGGCAATTTTGTTTATAAAAAACTTAACTTCCACTTGAAAAATATATATGTACATCTAAATGTTAGATCGTTATTCTTAACCCACGACTGTAACCGTTTGAACAGATAAAAAAACCCACGGACAGAACTCAAAACTCGACGCTGATCGTTTATATATATGTATGTATATATATTTATGTGCATATGTATATGGTCCTACCACACTGGAATAATATTACATTTTATACTGCAAAATTTCGATATTCACAAAATTGAATTGTAATAATTGATTTAACAGAAATTTTACATTCAATATAATTTTGTTCTTTTGCGTTCTTCTTGTTCCGTGTCCTTTTTACTCAGACTTCTTACTCAGTCGCAACAACAACATGAAATGTTGAACGTCGATTTCATTACCACACCATCTCCCGACTGTTATCATCAACTGGTCGAGAAACGCCGCCAACCTGACCCAACCGTCTCTCAGTACCACACACCATCCCTTTCGGGTTTTTCACGTCCAATTAGAAACACTTCAAGTACGTGATTCAATTCCATTTCGTTGCAGCGAGTGTAGGTATCCCAGTTTTGTGCCGTTTTTTTTTCGCTACAAATTTTCTGTTTTGTTTCCTTTATTTATATTTTTTTTTTGCGTCGTCTACTTTGTAATCGTATTCTTTAACTTGCTGCCATGAGGGTTGGCACGACAAAGTAAATAATCCGCACATTTCTTGTTACTTTTTGTTGTTGTTGTTGTTGTTGTTGTTGTTCACTTTTCGAGACTCGAGTGTTTTAAATCGCCCGAACACATTCAATACAGTCTCAGTCCTTCTTGAACTTTGACGATTTCATTTCCTGCCTTTGACGATGTTTTTAATATTTTCTTCTTTAAGTTTGCTTTTTTTTTGTTTTGTTTTGTTCTTGTAACCAGTAGTGACTTAACTACCTTGGTGCGTGGTTCTTGCAGCGCTTTGTTGTAAAGTATGCTAAGCAAAGCCACGCCAAGGTAAGAAGACGGGAGGCATGTGTCGAGAGGGTTGCTTGCTTCTCAAGAGGGCGGTTGATGGTCTACAAAGGAAATCCTCGAGCATAATTTGGTTTTTGTGAAGTAAAACACTTTTTCATATGGCACTTCCGTTTTGCGGCAAAAGTCCTTTGTGAGAATGCGTTTGCACATAGAAGCAACGAAGTCGACTTGTTCTATTTTGAAAGCTAAAATTGGTGCTTAAGAAAATTAAGATTAGAGAAAATATTTTTTTAATCGTTTTGTTTGCAGAAAAAAAAAACGTTAATTACTTGAAGCAAAGTGTTCTGTATCAAATAATCTTAATGGCTTAGTAGAGTTTGAGTATACATAGCAAATCATTTTCTAAAAGATATGAATGTACAGAAAGCAAACAAGACAACGATTGCTCCTTGGAATGGTTATGTCCCAGAAATCACAATCCAAGTAAACTCCAAAGTCGCTCAATGAACATTCATTTTGACAAAGAGAAAACATTATAGTAGTAACGTCTTATTTGAAACAATGTCATTGATATATTTTCATCACATGATACCCCTTCTTAAGTTGGAATTTATCCAGAAAATAAGTGAATCTTCCAATGTCACTTTGACACTTTAACGTGTTAGTCGATTAAAGTTGTTCCAGCTCTAGAATGACTGTTAAAATGTGTTGCAGTCAAATTTTTGACATGGGCTGATTAAGTTAAAAATTTGCCTTAACGTTGCTTAAAGGTTCACCGATTCCTAGCGCGAGCAGTAGCAGCAGCGTTGATTGTTAGATTGTGTCGAGGTAGTTTTTTCTTTTCTTTTATTGTAGTTTTTATTTTTTGTATATTTAATTATGAATGCCGGTGAATTGTAAAGCTTTCCTGGGGTTTTCCCTTACAATTTCCGCCCATTCTCTTTGCTAGCTTTTCGCTCTTACCATGTGTCTGCCCTTCGTTGTTGCACAACTCTCCAGAGAGGTGAGGTTTTTTTTTCCTGTTTTCGGTGCTCGTTAAAAGCGTTTCCTATTTTATGCTCATAAATTTTAACAATCCAAAAAAAAGTCGTTACTTTTACGTGCAACAACGGTCGCGTCGGTAATATCCAGAAATGACGTGGTGCGACCGACGCTTGCGACGTGCAACATTTTGTTAAACATTCGCTGTGTTGGTTGGTCTTTCCTTCTTTCTTTTTGTGTTTTTGTTTGCACTTTGGACTGAGTTTGTTTTGTGAGTTATTTTCTTAAATACACTAGAACGTTTTTTTTTTGTTTTTTGTTTTTATTAAACCAATATTGGATAAATTATTTGTTGTTATTTTTTAACAATTTGTTTTCTCATTTTTATAACCAAAGTAATAAGAATATCATTTAAAGAATTTGAAACTAAGAGGGTTAGAAATCTTTATTTTTGTTGTTGTTTGTTTCTGCAGTACGTCACTTCGCAAAGGCACATTTTCTTCTCATAGGAACGCATTGGCATTGGAATATGTAAACAAGTTCTGTGCCAGCCTGAAAAATCTATTTTTGTGTATTGTTTGAATTGAAAATTCAAGCAATTCTTGTTGAGTTTCTGGAGAAATATTATTTTGTTATTACGAGTATGCAGGCCTAGTCATAATATACAAATTAGTCGGTAGACTAATTATGCTGAGTTTAAAATCCAAAGATATTTACAGTAGACTTAAGTCAGTAAGGTTATTAACATGTTAATATTTAATGTTGCATTTAGGGTGACTTGAAGTAGAATTGATTGACCTGCCAACTTTATCGGTACATAAAGTTTGTGTTAAGGGTGCTTCAATTTTGATTAAAGTCGGTAGGTAAAAATTTTAAAAAATATTGAAGACTAAAATACTCATTATACATATACATATGTACGTTTTAATGTACAATGTTTTAAATATATATACAACATTCATATCGGTATGATTCCGTTTTGTTATGTATATGGGTCAGTGGATATCTTTTTATATGCCTCGCCTCAGGTAAAGATTTTCGTTTTTCCATTTCGTTTGCATTTATTCCTATAGGAATATCAACAAATTTTCAAGTAGTTTCAAAACAAACGAAAAATATAATTCTCTAATTTTTAATCTTATTGATAACATGTCTAGAGGAAGACAATGGACCTAATAACAATTATCGTTAGGTAAAAGATACTAATAATGTAACGGAATTTGCACAACTAATTGATTTTAAACTAATTTTCCAACTAAATGTCTGCGTCAACTAATTCCAACTGGGAACATTCATAGACCAGTCTTGAATAAATACATATACGAGTATGTGTATGCATTCAAAGAAAATACTTTTAAGCCAAAATTCTTATACGAAGTTTAGATTATTTTTTAACTGACTCTTTCTATCTTTCCTAAATATGAGTACTGCAATAGCAAAACAAAACTGCATAGAAAAAAAAAAACAAAAGCAATCGTCTGCAGACAGTCAAATTCCGATTCGACTTGATGCCATTTCATTCCAGGCTGCTGACAGATAAAAACAACAACAACAAACTCGCACAAAACCCAAACAAAACAAACTTTTTTATAAAAAAAAGCTGCGCATAGGTCCAACTGGAGTTGACTAAGTTAGCAGCGCCCGCCTGACCGATAGACAGATAGACATACAGACAGACAGACAGACGGATGCAAAGAAGACAAACAATCACTAAACACACGCATACATATATACGCATACACATATACACACATGCTGCAAAACAATGTGGCATTGGAACAAAACCAGAATGTGTTCTTCTGTTTGGGTTTTTCTGTTGTTTTTGGCGCTGTGCAGAGAGGAGCTCCTCTCCGCTTGATTGGCGCGGTGTGGCAAACGTCGAGAGGGTTGCTGTAACGCACATGCAACGCGACGACGTCGTTTGCACGCTGCTGTCTTCCGTGGTTTCAGTGGTGTTTGAGCGTTTGCCGTATGCGCTTCTTGCTGTTCTTTTTTTCTTTCGAATATCTTGTATCGATCACGTGAATTCATTTTCTACTTTGGTACATATAAATTTATTTTTGTTGTTTTCGTTTTTTTTTAATTATTGTGAATCAACTCTTATTCGTTTCGCGCAAAATTACTTTGGCACAGCGCGTTAACGTGGCCTACACACAAAGGCCAAAGTGCCAACTTCTTCGTCGAGTAGTCGTCGTCGTCGTGTTCGCTTCGGCGCCGTCATTCGTCGTTTATTGTGTACGCGTTGTAACGCATCGAACCATCGAGACACAGTGGTCTTTTATTAAAAATAAAGCTTAACAAAAGTCTATAAACGATTTCACACATACTCGTACATAGTTTTGACATAAAAACCAAATAAGTAAAACTTATTTTAATGTCAAAAAAAAAGTCCAACAAAATGTCGATTTTTACATACAAAGAAATTTTATTATTTGAGATCGTTGATTAGTTATAACTAGGAAATGGAATTCTATGCATTATAAAAGCTAAAATATGCTCATATAAAATCCACTTAAAACCAAAAAATATGCCACTAAAACTGCAAAATATGCATTAAAAACTCCTAAAATATTAATTTAAAAACTCATTTTTATTAATTAACTTATTACCAAAACAAAATAAACAAACATTGGTTGAAAAAAAAAATCTTTTTACATATATTAAAAAGATAAAATCAATTTATAAAAATTCAACAAATGTTAAAGGTTTAAGTTAAACTATCTCTATTAAAATACTTTTTTAATATGTGTAATGAGATCAATCATTATTATTTGTCTTGATAACGTAAACAATACAATTAGTTTTTAAAATTTTCTAATACGGATCTTTTCCGATTGGTCATCAAAATTAATTGCTGACCAATTGATCCGATCTCTAGTAAAAAAAAAAGTAAATTCAAAAAGAAACAGTTAAATTGTGTGGTTTGGAATGGATATTTAGGAACAAATTATGGGTGGGCTTTTCGACAATATGTGTCGCACTAAAGATTACAGAAAAATATACTATATAAAATGGATTTCGCCTTGAAATTTATAAAAATTAGTGAGGGAAAAAAACGTAACATATATTTATTGTAAAATATTTAACAATTTGAAAGTTTTTCTAAAATATGCATCTATGAATTTATTGTAAAATATGCAGTTTATTAAATATGCAAAATCGAGAATTTATTGAATAATGGTATGAAAAAATATGCAAAATCACGCACTTATTGAATGTTATTCAAAAATATGCACAGTTTTTTTTTTATTTGCAAAATCATGCACTTTTTTTAATAATATGCAAAAATATGCACTATCCATTTTAAATGAAATTTCATTAGTTGATAGGTTAGCTTAATCAGTTCACTTTTGAGATGCCCAGAAAAATGTGGAATTCCTTTTCCTAGTTATATCGATTTCTGACACAAGGTTTTACAAGAAATCCGAGTTTTCTATATAATAAATCCGGATTTTCACTCTTATAAGATTAAAGTTTTTGTTTATTTTTTATTTGAATATTGGACCACTGTGGTGTGAAGCAAAAATAGCATAGCGCATTTGTGCTGAGTGTGTGTGTGTGCTGGGCGCAAGCAAGAGAGCAAAATTCTCCGATTCGTAAACGCGCAGAAGCTGGTTTTATTTTGTTTTTGTTTTAGTGTTTTTATTTTTTTTGTTGTATTTTAATATTTTCTTACATCCATCCATCCATCTATCCATCCATCCATCCAGTCAGAGTCAGTCAGTCAGTCATCCAACTCCATTGCCACCGCACAAAGTCGAAATTTTCTTCCGTTCCGTTTTGCTTCGTCGTGCCGTGCAGCTTTTGTGCTTCTACTGCTCGTAAATACTTTGGAGACCGAAAGAAGAGAGCGAGCGAAAAGAGCTCCGAGTGCTGCTACCGTGTGCGAGAGACGTGCCGTGCCGTGCCATGCCATGCCTTGTTTTTTGTTTTCGCTTCGTGCTTTGCGTCAGTTTTAGTTCGAATTTCAATTTGTGAAGTGCAGAAAGAAAATTCTTTAGGCTACAAAATTTTCAAGAAAAGTGCTTCAAAAATCAAAAGAAACAAAAAATGGAATTTTGTGAAAAATAAATAAATAAATATTTAACAGTGAGAAAACAATTCGAAGAAAATTTCTTAAAACTTGTCGCAGTAAAGAACCGAAAGAAAAGGTAAATCGGATAATTTAAATAATTATTTTCGCAGTGTGAAACATGATGCGTCAATGTATTCATTGGCTCCAGCTCGTGTCCCTGTCCTCTTCCCTAGGTATACCGAAATGTCTGTTTTTTATTTTTGCCTAATGACGACGTACGACGTCGACAAGAAGCGCCGCATGATTTACACGTCCTCGTCGTCGTCCTTTGTCCTGAATGTCCTTTGGCTTCTCTTACTCTGCTTTTGCATTTGCTCTGATTTATGTGGCAATTCACTTCCTACGAAATATTTCTATTTTTGGCATGGCATTTAGCAAGGAAGGAAATGGGCCAGGAAGTTTTTGTTCTGTTTTTTTTTTTTTTTTTTGGTGAAATGTGAAAAGTGTGTGCGTGCTTTTTCGTTTTTCTATGACAGGCAGGCAGGCGGACAGGACAGACAGACGGACACACAGACTGGTGTGAAAAGTAGCAAATTATGCGGTTTGTTTATTTTCCACACAAATTAACCGCAATCTATCGCCATTCGGAATATGATGAACAAATTCCAAATGAGAAGTGTTCGAAAAATATTATTTTTTTTCTGTTTATTCTGTGACTTTTTCTCGAACATATCTGATTGTGAATAATTGTACTCGTATTACCTACCAAACCAAACCCAATATATGGTATGGTATAAGAATAAAAGTTACAAAGTTTAAGAATTTAAAAGAACTGATAAAAGAATCTATAAAATAATAAACGTACAATACCCTGCAATCAAGGAATACCTTACTAAAGCGTTTTCCTTTCAGCGCACCAATTTATATTACCTCCGCCTTATCCAAAAGTACTTCAGAAAGCGTTATTTGTATGTCAAAATAGTCATAGATACTTCAGAGAACTTTAAATAAATTTCAGAGAGTCAATTGTACTTTAGAATAGGTCCGAAGAATTTTAGAATTCGTATATGTATTTCAGAAAGCATTAATCATATTTCAGATTAGTCAACTGTACTTCAGAAAATATGAAATGTTTTATAGAAAATATTAAAATATTAATACTTGATATTATCTCAAGTATATTTGAGATTTCTGAAGGACACTTGCCCAATCTGAAATATGATTGATATATATTCTGAAGTAAATTTAATGCTTTCTGAAGTACTACTCGGAAGTACATCTGATATTTTCTAAAGTAAACCTGACTACTATCTGAAATCTTTTTGATGTTTTCGAATTTGATATGATGATATCTAAGGTACATTTGATTTTTCTAAAGTACCTTTGTTTAATATAAAATTAAAATTATGATATCTGAAGTTACTATTCTGAAATATAATTGACGTTTTCTAAAATTAACTTAACATTTTCTGATGTGCTGTTGGAAAAGGTGTACCAAGCCTGAAATGTCGATTTTACAGAGTAAGCGGTACATATATGTATATCCCATGGATACAAAGTTTAAAAAAATGTTGTTGTATAATATTAGTATGGTCGCATCTCGTACTTATTTTTGTATTTTTTTTTTAATTATGAAAGATGTAGATTTAAACTTGATCAAATCAATCAAAACGTTTAGAAAATGATTGCAAAAACTTTCTCTGCTTAAAAACGCAAAGCAGCGTTATTAAATTTAATAACATTAATTTCGCAGCGAACAGAAATCATAAATTTCAGCGCAATAACTTCAAATTACATCATTTCGACTAAATAAAACGCACATTATGACCGGCTATGTCCGTCGGTCCGTTCGTTCGTTCCCATTCCGCATCGTTTGTCTGTTTCAAATGCCAAAGCGTACTTTGTGCTGCAAAGTAGCGAGCAGCCAGCCACCCCGACAGCAACGACCCCTGCAATTACTTTAGCATCAGATTACCACCGAACACCGAAGAACATCGAGCAAAGAACAAAGCAATTCTCTGTCACATCATTGTCTATCATCCTCCAATCCTCCAGTCAATGCCATGGCGAACGAAGAACGTGACCTTTTCCATAAAAAAACAAACAAACAACCAACCAACCAACAAACACAAAAATGAAAATGAAAATACTTTGCAGCCATTTTACAATTCAATACGGAATTTGCATTTGCTTAATTAAATGGAAAAAATCACACAAAAGATAAGAAGGGAAAATTCTTATTGCAAATGCCGAGGAGAGAAAATTAGACAATAAAAAAAAGATATACGATACGTATACAATTGCCAGTAGAGGAAAATATAACGAAGAAAAGGCGAAAATGAAAACCAAATGCCAAAAGGATTTCATATCTTCGTTTCGTTTTGTTGGCGTTTCTCGAATGTCCTTTTTATACACTTTAATGTATTTTCTTTATGGAAATGACACATAAAAATTTATTATAAAAATAACCAAACTGAGGGAAATTCCAAATGAATCAAATGAAAAAACATCATATATAAAATTAATTTTTATTAAACGAAATATCAACTAGGAATGTTTTATTTCATTAAATTTTCATCAAAGTTCCTTGTCATTAGTATTATTGCCTAATATCGAATTACCCAATATTAGTTAAATGATTTTTTTTTTACTTACAATACATGTAAGCATAAGCATCTATTTTTGATTTAACCTAACCTTAAGTCAATTATTAATATTTGGACACGTTTTACTGCGCCTTATCCTTGCCTCGTTTTGTGTATTTTATTTTGTATCCTTGAATATTTTATTAATATTTTGCTCCGGCTGCAGCAAAGTCGGCAAGGTGACAATAATGCCAACGTGCTTCTCTTCTCGCCCGCAAGTGGAATATTTTCAGAGCCTTCCTTGTTCGGGCGCCCACACTAACTTTTTTATCTTTCTCCTGTTGTATATTTTTAATATCCAGCTCGTTCTGAATGCTAGTGAGACTACTTCTTGATATAGTATACCCATTCCTTGTAATTGCTCAATTTTCCGAGGCACTGCCATGAGAAATACTATTTCTCCAGTTCGTTTTCGTTTCCGTTTCCGTTCAACGTAGGCGGCAAATTTTTAAACGTGCGCAAGAGAGAACTGAAAAGCAGATTTCCAACTTTCGAAGGTGTCAACAAGGACACTGACAGCTTTTTCATCCTTGCATGGAATTTGGTTGAAATGGGAGAGAGAGAGAGAAAGAGCGGGCGATTGAGATGTATTAACGAATTACAAGGAAAAGAGCGTGTCGTGTAGGAGTTTTTCTCGCTGTCTCTCTCTCTTTGTCTTTTTCGCTCTATCTCTCCAAGTAAGGGCAACTAAGGGTTATGTGTTAATGTCCTTTGAGTTTTAATGAATGACTCGTTTCAACTTTTTTTCTTTTCTTGCCTTTTTTGTAGTAAAGGGCTCATATTTATTATCATGCCACGTTCTTTTGTTTCAAGGGCTTTTGGAAATGTTGCCATTTCTCTTACCAATTGAATTTCATTCAACCCTATCCATAGGATTATTTATTTATTTATTTGTGTTAGAATTTTGCCATCAAGGTTTGTTAGTATTTGAACACGTGCATTTGATGGATTGTTTTCTAAATATTTTCCTAATTATTTTGTGTCTATTAAAGTATCTACAGGTTATATTGTCTTTCTAACTGATAAATATAAGCAATATTCTTTAAACGAATTACCAAAACTTGAACGGTTACGGAATATTTCGAAAGTTAGAAATGTAAATTTTTTCGCTTTCGAAATGTTGTCCCTTAAAAAGTTTGTCAAACTTCATTTCAAGTATCTATCGAGAATTAAGTAATTGCAAAGAAACTTCAAATTTATTATTTAGTGAATTTTAAAGGATTCCATTGTTGAAGTGATTGTCCATCCCAGCATTCGCATCAATTATTTACTAAAGTCAAAAAGGTCTCCAGAGCAAAATTACTTGGTAATGCTGCCGCCCATTACTTCTTCTCTTCTGAGCTTATGTACCTTCGCACTGAGTTGATACCCTAGCTAGAGTATTGTTTGTTGCAGTGGCCACAAGCAGCATTTTTAATTGGACTTTGTATAAACTTTAGAAGGCGAAGTGTACATATGTATCTATCAAAGAATAAGATAGTTAGGATATTCGCACGGCTTGAGTTAAAAGTGAAAAATACTTTAAGGATTTTTGTTTTTCGGTATTCTTGTTAAGTAGTTTCATTTTTCTTATTGGAGATTTAATTCTCCCTCTTCTGAATTCCTTCTCGAACCGAATGAGAAACAATTTCACGTTGTTGGTGTTTCGTATTTCGATATCGGATATTCGCTGTGCAGGTATACATAAAAAAATTTCAATATCGACATTTGGAAAAATCACAGATCTGAATCAAATTGGAATCTGAACAATTTGGATCAGATTCAGAACTGAAAGAATTGTATTTTTTATTTTGGCCAATTCGTTTTTCAAAATTTGTTAAGTTAGTCTTTAAAAATGTACAATTTATGTTCTTCTTTATGCATTTTTTATAATTTATATCTTGCTTAGTTTTTCGAAATTGTTTTTTGGTCTAACCGAAATACAAAAAACCTTTTTCAAAAGCGCCCGTTAACCATTTTAAATTAGCGCAATAAACATTTTAATTCACTAATTAGTATTCCCACACAAATACACTCATACACACACACTGACATAGGTCTATCAGATAGACTCTATCTGCAGCAGTAATCTTAAGACGGCCACTTTTTGCATAAATTATACTAAACTATAAAAAAAATGAACATATTTTTTAAGCAACAAAAAAGAACACACAGCGACGAAATAATGGTAACTCACCTTATTTAATGACGTGTGCTCATTTGCAGACACATTCCCCCGCAAGGGCTACTGGCATAGTGTAGGGTGCTTTAACAATGTACGGAGGCAGAGGTAACAACCGAAAGCAACAGCAACAGCAGCAGCGACGATGGCAACAGTTACGCTCAAGAAAACATTTTAATATTCAAGGCAATTAGAGCAACCATCTGCAGCGACAGAGACAGACAGACCGAACGACCGACCGACGAGTTTGTTGGTGATACAATATTTGAATGGTGTCATAATTATACGCAGCACCACTCGCGTATATCTAACGCATCTAGACGGACGCAAGAGCGCGATTTGTTTTTCAAGTCGCAACTTTGGTTGGTCTTTTGTGCGCCGCAACCCATAGAAAAAAAAACATCCAGCATTAGCTCATAAATTCTGTTGGGTATACTGTGTCCAAAGATATTTCGCTTGTGTGTTTTATAATTTGACTTTAGTTGTTTTCTCTGCTCAACACTGGAAATGTGCTCCTCTACGTGTCTTCTGCATTTGGCAGTGTTAAACTGTTTTTGTAAAGAGGTCAAATGCCTGGTGTCACCTCGAAGCAACCCAAAAAGCAGTCATGTTTTTTTTTTGCCCCTCATATCAAATGCGCAGAATGGCTGTCGTCAATAATTTGATCTTTCAGTTTATGACAACTCAAAGAACGACCGGAAAAATGGAAAAATTCATTCATTGACCTCCGCCGCGGGTTCTTTTCTATTCAGTTCGGTTCGGTTTTGTTGGGTTCAAAGATTCGATGACTGCTGCTGCTGCTGTTGCTGCTGCTATTTCTTTCTTCAGGTTTTATGACGGCAGACAGACATACCGAACCACCGACCGAAACTTTATTCCTCTTTTTTTGGAAAAAAGAAAAACATCATTTGAGGGTTTTCCCTTTTGTACTTGTTTATTTGTTTTTATTTTTGTTTGTGAATTTTCTTCCGCTGCTGCTCTTGCATTTGGGAACCTTTAACTATAAATTTATAGTTTTGACATTTAAATTGCTATGAGTGTTTTGTTTTTTCTTTTTTGTAATATCTCTCTTGCAGTAGAAGACGTTCGATAGCAGATGGATCGTTTGAAGTCGTGTGCAGCTGATCGTGGTGATCAGCTGGGGAGAATGTAGAACGTCTTAAAGCGTAGAACTTTGTTTTTATAATTTTATTGAATTACGGTCGAATGCTTTAATTGTCGGGTGTTGAGTAAATGCGAAACTGCCGCTTTATTGGAGGTTTAATTTCCGGTTATAGAAACCGGAATATAACAGCTGAGCATTTTAAATAATTATTTGTGAATGAACTAGTTCGAATTAACGCTGTCGAAACTTAATTTATATGGATTTTCATGGGAATTAAGAAGTTTTTCTTATGGAATAAAATTTTACTTATGGTCTGAAAAGGTCAATGGGCGGGGCGTAGTACGATGTTTGGTGTAGTGGCCTT
This sequence comes from Suillia variegata, assembly GCA_949127995.1. Classification (NCBI taxonomy): domain Eukaryota; kingdom Metazoa; phylum Arthropoda; class Insecta; order Diptera; family Heleomyzidae; genus Suillia; species Suillia variegata. Next base: position 20,798,214 of record OX421846.1, on the reverse strand, counting down.
TGATTTAGTACGTCCTAGGTTCGATACTTGAAAGACGCTCTAAAGCAAATCATTATTTTTCGATTGAAAAAGTATTTCTGCGTGATCTTTGCCCTCTCAGGAAGCATTTGATAAATCTTCCAATAGTTTTTACTTCCAATTAAAAGGCTTTAAAAAACAAAATCGGTCTACACTCTGCTAGGGTGATTGCGACAATTTATTAGTTTATTAAAGTCAATTAATAATTAATCGTACATGAAAATCATCATCATTTCGATTTTTTACCCGAAATAACCTTTTAAAATATTTCCAACGGTTATTAACTTTTAATATTTGTAATACTCTGGCAGCACTTGTTCTTAAATGTATTTTTAATCGAAAACTAATTGTTCTCTTCACCTTTATCTCGTTTCCACTCTCTTGCAGTTCCACCATACCGTCGCTTTGTACACTCAGAAAAAAAAAACAACATCAACAACAACACGTGCAATTCAACTCTAAAAATAAACAATAACAAAAAACCTTCACGATTCAAAAACTAATTGTAAAGTTTCGAAAAAACGCAGCATTGCTCTAGCCAACTTTGGATTGGAATTTGATATGTCGGCAGGTTTAAAAACGCTCCTAGAAGCTGCTCAATATCTTGAGCAGCAGGAAAAGCTAAAATTATCGCCACAGCCGGTCGCAGCAACAATTCTGACGGATCAGCGTTTCATTGTGCATTGCCCCGCTGCGTACGAGAGCAATGGCATTATTGGCAGTGCTCATCATCACACGAACAACAACAGCAACAATAACAACATCAGCAGCAGCATAATAAGCACAAGAAATGCAAATGCACGCCATACAAATCAAGTGTCATCGTCGGCACCCGCTGCGGGTGCAACATTTCAACATGCAAATGGCCTGACCATAACCACAAGCAACAGCAGCAGCAGCAGCAACAACAGCAGTCAATTAGCAGGAACAACAACAACAACTACAACAAATCACCACAACAACGATTATGAGTTTAGTAATGGCAATTTGGGCTTGACAGTTGTAGCGACTTCTTCGTCATCGTCGTCGTCGTTGTCGCCGTCATCCGCATCGGGAGCAGCAGTCGCAGCGGCGGCAACCAACAATGGCAGGTCCAGTGAAGGTCGTATGTCCGGTAAGTTCGCTAAATGGAATTTGTCACTCTCCTACCTCATTTTATCGCCTTTGCATTATCTTCGTACAATTTTCTTACTGATTAATATTGCATTTTTAATTAAAACATTTGTCTCATTCAAAAGCTTTTTCTACTCGCTCATTGGCTGGTTTCCTCACAATTCGTTTCATCCCAATTAAATGCCCTAAAATTACGATACGACTTTTAAATTAACAAGTATTACAACTGTTCTTTAATGACATTTCGCGTTTGATTTTTTCGAGTGTATGAAATGACTTTCGAACGTATCAAATGTGGCCAGATCAGAGTAAAAATTTCGATCTTTAGAAATTAATTGTTTTGTTGTGTATTTTTAAAATTTCACATTTAAAAATAACTTTTGAACAGTTTACATATCAATCCGACTTCTGCCTGATCTAAATAAGAAATATTAAAACAAAGACCTCGAGACTCAATTTTATATAAAAAAAAAAACGTTTTTTTTTTTATATGAAAAAAATAACCCGTTTTTTTTAATGAAACTGCAGAAATGCGAAAAAAAAACAAACAAATAAAATTTATTTTTAGAACAGAACAAAAATTAAGATTCCACTTTATTCGCAAACATACACACACACACACACGCACACACCTACATACACAAGCAAATACCACACACCAATGCAAAAACGTAACGAACAAAACGACAACAACAACAACTTTTTATAATAGCCTTATTAACGATTCTGGAAAGAAAAGAAGTGCAGGGAATCTGAATGCAACAAGCAGGTCCCGCCCGATTCCACCTTTCTTACCCACTCTCTACACTCACAGTTACTTGTTTAATATCCACCAGCTCCACATGACATCGCGCACCCTCTTAGCGCTTCCTCTCTTTCCTCTCGCCAACAAGCAAACAACTTAAGATAAATTAAAAAAATACCTCAGCTTGATTGCGCCACATTCATAAGCTCCACCGCCACCAACATTACTGAAAATTAAAAGGGGGGACTGGGCATACATTACAGTATGTCACGAAATTCTTATTACAGCTCGAGGAAATAAATTTATAAAAATGTTTTTATTATTGTTCGGGAATTTTGCTTGTTGAGTTTTTTCTTTTTTTTTAATCTTAAAATATATTTATTCCAACTTTCGACGAAAAACAACAAAAGTTCGTGAAGAAAAGGGTGTGACCCTTAAATGAGGAAAAGGGGAATGGGAAGTTTTCCAGTCGGCTTTTCGTTAGCGCTTCTTAGACAAAGCTCTTCTGATTTCCCTTCTAGAGAAGGATGATGCAAAGCAATTTAAGTCAGTGACGTGGAACTTGCCACTCGGTACAATTCTTTGAAAAAAGTAAAGTTTTAAATTATTTGTTCACTTAACTAAGAAAAGTGACTGAATAAAGAAGACCTTAAAAAACGGGTCATTTCACACAAAAACTAAAGGAGTGAAAGGCCTCTTCTCTGCCAGGATGGGTATTTATAAGCGCTTATAACTCCTGTAATTGATGACTGGGATCTTGGACAATTTTATCTTTATTAGTTTTTAAAGCAAATCGTATCTAGTAATATGAAGTATTTGTTGTTGTACTTTTTTAAGAACAGGAAAATCTCACATATTTGTCATTTTTAAGAAAACCGATTTTGTTTTTAAATTTGTTTGAAATAAAAAGAAACATTTTGTGATAAATGTTTTCAATTATTTAAAATATAATTCGTTTACGGCCATAATAAGTTTTTAAGACGTTGTCATGAGCGTCCACGAACTTTTCTTTGTTACTGTGTCTTTGATAAAGAGGGTTAAGGCGATTCGAGGGTGGTGTAGTTGCAACTACAACAACAGCATGTTCGCGTGTTTGTGTGTTTGTGTGTATGTATACGTTCGAATAAACGCTGTTACAATAACAAAGAAGCAACAGAGAACATTTAATTTTGTTGTTGGTGTTGTTGTTGATTTTCCAAACCTACGCCGAAAAGTGGAAACTTGTTTTGACCTTGTTTTCACTACATGCGCACATGGTTGCACTACAACAACAACAACAACAATATCAGCAACAACAAACACAATGTGCACTTTATTCGCTCTCGCTCTTTGCACGTGAAGAAACACATGCTCACTCACACATGCACACGGATTGTTATTTCTCCCCCCTCCCCCTTCTGCCGGTTTTCGTTTTCTTAGTCAACTCTAAAATTTATTTTCGAAGAGTGCGACGTGGGCCTCGAATGCGAGTTGCCATGTGTCACTTATCTCTTTAGTACTTTAATACTATTTTGTTAGTATTTCTTTGAAAAAAGTAGTAATCTTAAAAAACACAATAATAAATTAATTGTAGTTGGTTCTACCAACTGTCTTAAATGCACCACATTATAAGATGTAATTGAAAACATGTTTTTCGACCTTAAGAGTTTTTGTAATAAAGTTTAAATTAAAATTTCAAAAAACCTAAATATATTGTGTAAACAAAAACTATTTTTTTTTAAATGGTGAACGTGTTCATGGACCGTTTGACCAACTTTCGAACAGTTCGTCTAATGTATAAGAGTGAGCTCGCTCAATTTGCGTTCTCAATCCTACTTTCCCAATCTTATTATTCCACCATGTACAATTTCTTTTGTCCACCAAACCTTCAAAGTGGATTTCTACAAAAAGTTTGCGTCAATTATGAACCTTAAAATCATGTCCTTGATATTTAATATTAAGGCGTTGTTACCATCAAAATGATGTATTCTTATGTATGCACATATATGTACATAAATATGTATTCATTTGAATTAGTTCGATAAATAAACTAGAATTTCCTTCCATACTATTTTTTTTTTAGTTTTTAATGAAATTTTCTTATTTGTATACGTTCTGCCAAAAGGCTTGCCAATATTTTATTATGCCAACAAAAACGATTTTAAAACGGTCTAAGCAACTTAACTTATATAAATGACTCATCGTTTTAACGGACGTTTATCAACGCAATAACTTAGCCCAATGAAATGAAATTGTAACAGGGTTAGTAATGTTGACTCATTGACGTAGGCAAAACTGCTTCGAGTATATTATTGCTTAGTGTAAATTATTGCTCAGTGTATATTTGTGTATATTGTTTAAAGTAGACACAATACGTGCATTTATTTATGCCAATAAAACAATAAATTTGATTGAAAGTTAAAATAGGTATCTTTTCAATAAAAATATTACAAAAGTTAATTTATTCCCTAATCCTGGGTACAGGACAATGGACTGAGAGCTATGGTCCCATACCAGCCCACACTCAACTCTAAACTCTAATATATGTACATATATGCTAAATTTTTGATTGAACATTGGTTAATGTCAAAATGACTTGTTCTATAAATACTTATTAATATCGTTAATATGAAACATTAATTAGCGGTTGTTTGTTAATAATATATCGAGTATATCGTGAATATTACATTTTATTTGAATGTTAATGTTACATTTTTATTCAATTCGATTATTTGTAAAATTCAAATTAATTTTTTTTTTTATCTTTTACTAATTTTTTATTTGATTTTCATTTGAAAAATCAAAAATTAGTTTCGATTTGAAGCATTCCGAAAATTTCTGTTATGATTTGGTTTTTCTGTTTACATTAAAACTCAATTGAATTGAATTGACAAATGATTAAATAAATATTATTTAAATGTCTGCTTCTGCACGAAATCCATAAACGTCAAAAAAAGGGATTAACAACGCAAACCCGAGCTACTCCCATTTTCCATTTGCCTATCCAAATCTCGGGAAAAGGGAGTTCCAAAAACACAAAAGCGCTTCATCCATTACAGCCAGCCCATTCGGCCATTCAGTCAGTCAGTCTGTCACATAAATAATACGAATTTAAGTACGCAAGAACGTTCGAGTCGAGTACGTATGTATGTACGTGATTGCGGACGAGTATTTATGGTCATGTGCATAAATAAAATTTAATCACGAATTTCAGTTGAATATTCTTTTGTTTTATATATTTATTAATATTTTTATTTTTACCCGCTCGTGTTTAAGTTTTTTTCTTTTATTTCTGTTTAACTTTTATCATACAAATATGTCATGTAAATAAATTAACTCTGCGTCATTCGTGTCCCAAAAGAATTCCTTACCTCATATTTCCTTAACTTTACTTGACTTTATTGAATTGTATTTTCTTCCATTCTACCGCCTGGACATATTCTCGAGGTGGTGGCATTGATAAAGAATACAACTACGATAAAAACAACCGAAAGCAAACTGGACAAACTTTTTGCCATCCAGACCATTTGCGGTGTGCTGTGGTCACACACGTCGATACGATAGGTTAATCAAGGATTATTACTTTTACAATGTACGTAATAATGCAACCACGCCCAACTAACGAAAGGATAAGTGTAGATTAATTTCAGCAGGATATTTCATTTAAGCGATAGTTGCAAAATGTTTATAAAAGTATAGTAAAACTATTAAAAATCGCCTTCTATACGAAAGTCGTGAGCTTCTCTTATTAGTTTTCTCAGTCGGAAAGATGAAAACCAGTTAAATAAAATGAATATAGGACATTTCTAAACCAACCAAGATTAGGAATCATGATGTGAAATAACTGAAATATTGTTTTCTTAATATAATGATCGTACTCATATAAATTTGTAAACAACGGTTAATGCAGATTTTGCGTATATCAGCTGTTTATTTTTAAGATATGTATTTTTTTCCAATCATAATGTCGAACAAATGAAAACTTTATTACATTATAAAAACAGCTGATATACGAGGTAAACATTTGTTAGTTGGACGAAGTATACCAAGACATTGACAAACCTAAATGATTACCGCTTTTAGCATTCGATCACCAATTGTAATACTTATGATGTTGGTTGTTTGTCTGTTTATGCCTATTTAGTCAAACAATTGCAATGTATTATATTTTACAGATACATTTTTTAAGTGCAGATACGAGTAACGTATACACCACATTGTCGTATGTCTGTGCGCGGTAGATTTATAATGCCGACCTGAAACATTGTCTGCTAATTGTTTTTGTTTTGTATCCTGTTTGGTCCCCTGATTGAATTTCGATCGTTTTTCTGTTTTTTTTTTTTTTTGTTTTAAACTTTATTTTATTGTTTTTGTTTGCCTTGTCTTGTCTTGGGTCACTTCGTATCGTTGTAATTTATTTGCAACATTGTTGCCGCAATTTATGATTATTTGTGGAAACGCGGGTATACTCAAACTCAAATCTTCTTGAGCTCGCTTCTGTAGTTGGCTTTCCTTCGCTTGTGGTGTGGAATGCGGCTCCTCTGGGTTTTGTTTGTGGTTGTGTTTGTTGTTGCTTCGCGCGTGTATCGCCCTCGAATTAAAATCCATATTTTATTTTCCCTTTTTTAATATTTATTTGTAATGCATTTTTTTATTTATGTTTTTCGTTATTCGTTTATTGTTTTTTTTTTTGCCACGTTTCGTTTTCGTCTTCGTTTTGATCACAACCTTAGTTTGTTGTTGTTGTTGTTGAGTTGGTATTTTTTTCATTTCCTTTTGGTCGTTCATTTGTTTTTGTTTGCACAATTTTTGTATTTTTTTCTTTAGTTGTATTTTTTTATCGTTGTTTTTTTGTTGTTTTTGTTTTCGTCGTTTTCACCTTTATTTACTCTGCTGAATTATTTGCGATTTTAATGCGATTTCGAAGGCGTTTTCGTTTTCGTTTTCTCTACGTAAATACCGAATATAGTACTTAATTTTTGTTTTCAATTATTTTGTTTACTCGTATCTGCAAGATACAAATTGTGTATTTGGCGCTTTGCTTTACTTTGCTCTGTTGTTGTGGTTGTTGTTGTTGTTGTTTTCGTGGTGTGGGAACTCGTGTGCAATTGTGGCAAATTGTTAAATATTTGTGCGAAACGACATGAATTATTTAATTGTTTTTAACGAGTGAAAATACAGAGCGCTGCTCTGCTTGTCCGTCCGCATTGCATAATAAACACATTCAAATTTTGCACCAAATTGCGCCAGTCCACTTACATTATTTTAAATACTGACAACTGACAAATAGAAAAATAAATTTCGGAGAAATGTCGCCCTTTTATATAATATGAACTGAATAGAAAACAAAAATAACAATTAATATAAATTTGTTGTTGTTTTTTTGGTAAATTTATTGTTTTGAAACCACTCTGAAACTATTTTCAATTGACGTAGCATCCTACGTCATGAGAATCATTTGCCTTAAGTAACCCTATCGAATCATGCAATTTTATTCAATGTGACCTTCAATCGTCGAAGCATATTTTTGCATATTTTCCGATAAATTCATGGTTTTGCATATTTTTGAAAAATTTAATATTTGTGCATATTTTAAAACCAAATCGGGAAAGATTCGTATTTAAAAAACAAATTATTGAAACAACGTTTTACGCCAACGAGGCAATAAATACATTTTAGATCACAAAAGATTTTTTTGTTTGTTTAATTTTTGTTATTAAATTGTTAAACAAAAATGAAAATTGTTTTTAAGTGCATATTTTGCACTTTGACATATTTTTAATAATTGAATTTAATATGCTTGACTTACATTGAAAATACGTTTAGGGTCAACGACTTGACTTCGTTTTCCATCAATAAAATTGTTAAAATTTATATTTTACTTTCTTTTGCATTTACAAAGTTAAGTTAAATATGCTAAATAAAATTCAGTTTTTCGTTGTTTTTGTTGTTGTTGTAAACGACTTTAGTATTAATAGTACTATTTTGACAAAAAGTATTAAACACTCTCCGTGCAATCATATGAGCGTTCTTTTTAAAGAGCACAGAAACTCGTGCGCTCGCCTTCTTTTATGCGCCTAAAGCAAAAACAAATACGAGCAACTGTTGTTATTTGTTTTGAATAAAGTTCGTCAATAACAACAAGAGAGAGCAGCAAAAATACCATTACAAAAACAATAACAATAAGTCGAATGAACGCTCTCAGCCGCACAATTCGTTGAAGTAAATAGGCGGGGGTCGAAAGAGGAGGCAGCATGCCCGAGAGTAGGCCACGTGTTACCATGTCAGTTGAGATGTCGCCGCTACCACCGCCGACACGCCAACCAAACGACGCACACAAACACTACTTTAAAAGTTCTTTGCTACCCAACCGCCTCATAGCCCCACTCGACTCTTTCTAAAATCAAAACAAAACATGTGTACAAGAGCGCGCACATTGAGCGTTTTTCGCAACATTGTATGTATGTATACTTGTTGCTTGTACATTTTTTTGTGTATTAGTAAATATGTACTACTTATATATATATTTATATAAAAAATCTCTTTAATCGGTTACTATATTTATCCACAAGAGTTGAAGAAAACTGGCAACCCTGCTAACTTGTGGATCACTGAAAGATGTTTTTTTCTTTGATTTTGTTGTTGCCGTTCATTTAGAAATTAGTCATGCTTCAAGAAAATATGCAAGAGAGAGAGATAGAGAGGGAGAGAGTAAAGTAAATAGAGAGTACGCAGTCGATTAAATACCAACCAACACCAAAGTACGAGTAAATTCTTCGTATGTGAAAAACCATTTCGCAGAAGCTAAAGAACGTGCAACGAAATAAAGGCAAAATAAAAGAAAACAAAATAAACACACACAAAAAAGAATGTGGAAAAAAGTTACGAGATAAGCACAACGAGCACAAAGAGGCACAGCAAAGAAAACGGATGAAGTAGCAGTAAAAGCAAGCAACAACAGAAAAACGGAGTGTAAATTGAAGTCAATGAACTTTGAACGAATTTTTCGGCTTGCTGCCGCTGCCGTTGTTGTTGTTCGCGGTTGTTGTTCTTTTTGTGTGTTGTTGCTGTCGAGGTTCTAGTGCTGCAGTTATTCATGTTGTTTTTGTTGTTGCAATTGCATTGTTTCGCTATTGCTGTCTCTAATTTACACTGTTGAATTTTTCATTGTTTTCTTGTTAGTTTTTTTTTATTCACTTCTATTCTTCTTCTTCTTCTTCTTCTACTTGACTTGGCATTTTTGGCAGCTGTTGCATACTTTGGGAACGAAACGAGACGGGACAGGACGGTACGGTACGACAGGAAGGCATTTGAGCGAGCGTTAGCGAGATTGAGTGAGTGGCTATTACTCGTTTTTGGAAGAACGGGGCTGTTGCGGTGTTGATGTTCTTCTGTTGCTTATCGCTGTTGAACGAGCGTTTAACGTATAAAAATAAGAAAAAGAAAAATTCCCGCCAAAGCGATCCAAATGAATTTACACACGCAACAATATAATCAACAACTCGAAACGCACACACACCCACATGCACACACAGAAACACTCGGAACAACAATAACAAAACTAAACAAGTTGTTTATTCGTTTGGGGAGATACCATGTTTGTTGTTTTGTTGTGTTGTAGTTATTGTAATATCGAGTGGTGTTGTTGCCTCATCATAATTATCACTTGTCGGTCTGTCGGTGTCGGTGATGTTTGTCATCGCGTGGCAGTTTTTTTTTTTTTTTAGCAATTACTCAACAAGCACACACACTCACTCACTTAATCTCATGTGCTTCTTAATTTTTTTTTAAACCTAAGGTGTCTTTTCTCTTATGTCGGGTTTTTATTGTTTTTGCATTTCTTGCATAGCATTTGACATTTGCATTTGTTCTTAAGTGTCATCATCCTGTTTTTATCACAGTCAAATTATTTGTCATGCAATTTGTTATACATATATTATATGTACGTAAATATGTACATACATACGTCTATCGCTATCTCAACGTACTCTCCCTCTTTTTTCATTTCTGTCATATTGATCGCCTGACTTTTAGATCATGTGCGTGGTAAATTGTTGAATAGCCCGAAAGTCGTGTTTCCTCCTACACTCGCACCCATTTTATTACTTTGTTTTAGCCGTTTTTAGTTTTGCTATAAGATTCTATTCTATTCGTTCTCTGCTCTATTTTATTTTATTTATTGTTATGTCTCTTTCTATTTGCCACTCTTTACATGGGCGTTAAATTTTCTATTAGCATTTCTTGTTATTATTTCAATAATGGACCTTTCGCTTGTCAGTTATTGTATTTTTTATTTGAGTTTATAATTCTAACATTTAAATTGCAATTCTCTATAAATAGAATTTTGCTTTTTTAATATTTTATATTAAAATAATCTTAATATGTCGGAGTTGACATTTTAGTTGCAATCAGCTGTTTTCCATTCGCTTAAGCCCAGCTAAAATTGAGGTTTGATTTTGATTTGAGAAAGGACTTTCTTAAATGTCAAACTCTTGTAATTGATTTGAATATCAATGCTTTCTCAACTAAAAGGGAAGTTTATTTTCAACATGATTTCAAATGTTCCTTCTCAAATCAATTATGTTTTTTATGTTGAACTTTTATAAATTAATACAAATTTATGTTTTAATATAATTTAAATCCGTTTTTTTTAATAAAGAACATGTTTCTACTAAAACTGACAACAAGTCTCACTTTAATATTGTCAAAGTTATTTATCTTAACTAGAAAATGTGGTTTTCTCTATCCTTTTTAATGAAATTCAATCTAAAGCAATTCAAACGCAAATAGAATTTATTACGAAATGTCCCCAGCCACAACCGGGTTGTTTTCCAATTGCACTTATGCAACGGCCTGCCCAATGTCTCAAGGCGTCTCGACGTAAAGCTCGAAATAAAACAACCCACAAAGGTAGAAAATCCAAAACACAAAAGCTCGGTCGGTTGGCTATTTTTAGCTCTTCACGCGTAGGTGGTTAACAGAATAAAACAACAACAACAATAACAAAAAAGGACTCTTCTTTCGTTAGTGCGTTTATTTTTAGACACAGAGCCCGAAAAGCTTTATAGAACCACCGCTGCATGTGCACCATTTGTTTAGTGAGATGCAATTCCCCTCCCCCCCCCCCCACACACACACACACACACACACACACACACTTCCATAAATAAACAAACAAACACGTTGAAAGCTTACCGCACGAACGCGTGGTTTTCTACGCACGAGAAAAACCGAAGCAGTAGCTTTCGGGCGGAAACTGTTGTGGGTGGAGTTACTGAAGAGAGTTATGCAAAAAGCATTTCTTAGGAATCTTACATATTGCAGAACACAATTTCAAGTTGTACTTTACTTATATATGTATTTATATATTTACATATGTACAATATTTAATTATGTATTGATAATTTGATGAGGTCAAATGAAGCGTTTAATGAACATCCCCGAACTACATATATAAATCATGACCCCTACATCCAAACCCAAAGAAAAGAGGGTCAAAATTGTATTTTCCTCTAGGTCTGAACTTTTGTAGAGATACAAAATCTTGGACATTCTATGGAAATAAATATCCCTTGAAATGTCCTTAAATTTTTTTATTTCTCAGCTGTACGATTGACAGTCGCATAAATCATAAAATTTGTGCATACTCATTCGCATTATTGAAAGTAAACTAATATTTAACATTTTTAAAATAAAAAAGATAAATACTCTTTTTTTTTTTCTTTTGTTCTTAATAAACTTGATCAAGTTTCTTGCGATATTCTTACGATCCATCACTTAAAAGCGACGTTAGCCGATGAATGTTTGAAGTCGTGCAGTTCTTTAATCCCACCAACCGCTCTTCTGAGTTTTTAATAGTTGCCAGATCGTTGAACATTGTCGCATATCGTCCATTGCTGGTATTGTTGCTGTTCGCCTTTTATTGTTGTCGCTGGCAGTTATTCGTTTTGATTGTATATGTACGATTAAGTGTGTGAGTGGTGTGTGTGTGTTTCTGTGTACGCTTGCAAATTTTGCAAAATCAAAAGCATTGTTAAAGGTGGCTTTGAAAGGCGGCAATCATTCGCGCTAAAGTCGCTTGTGTGAATGGTTTTGCCGCCGTCATTACTGCCTGACTGCTGTCTGTTGCCGCCGCCACAAACAACAGCAACAGCAACAACAACAATAAAACAAAGAAACTCGTTTTGACTCAAGCTTTTTGCAGCAGCAGCAGAAGCAGTCACTGCCGCAACGCGTCTCGCAAGGTTGTCGAGTTTCGTAGCGGCAACAAACAAACAAACAAACAAACAAACAAAAAATGCAATTACAATTATAAACGTGTTTTGAGTGCGAAAAAAAAAGTTATTTACCGCCGAAGTGCAGCGTACAAGTGTCCGCCGCGCAATAGTTTCCGCTTGTTGACGCAACTCCGTTTTTTCCACGCTCATAACGTTGCGCGTCTTATTGAAAAATAAAACTACTGTAAATAAATTAAAATGTGGCAACCACACAAAGTTGCTGGTGTCACGCCGATTAACAATGAAATGCCGTCCGCAGGAACCGCAGTAGAAGCAGCGCATCTGCGCCAAATGGCGCACAGCAACTCCAGTCTTACTAATAACAACAGATCCTCGTTGTCAACGTCGCTACCGCTTTGGAAATGTGAAAATTCCGCACAAATGCCTGCTGATTTATCAATTCGAGCACGCTCCGCTAAAATGAAGCCAGCAACAACAACAACACCACGACCACCCCCCACAACTGACACGACATGTGTCGCTGTCAACGGCACCAACAACATGTTGACGACAACACGCTCCTTACCACTCTCATTGGACATTTTACCTATCGACCTGCTGACCGAAATTTTTCTACGCATGAACACGTGCCGCCTCAGCAATGCGGACAGCCACAACAATAACAACAACACGCCGGCATTTGTAGCATCTGCCTTGAATGTGCCCGCAGCAGCACCATCACCTGTGCCAACTGTATCACCGTCTTTTGTGCCAGCTCCTGACGTTGTGCCTCTGCACTTGACATCGCCGTTGCCTTTAAATGCTCCAGCCGCTGCGGCCGCTGCGTATTTAAGCTATGCGCGCCACAATTTTGACATTAGCAGTTGCAGTTTTGTTGCCGCACCGCTCAATATTTTCGGCCAACAACTTGTTGCTAGTAATACCAATAACAATTCATTGTACTCAGCGATACCTTCGGTTGCTGCCGCTTTGAATTTAAAATGCAGCTCGGGCAATCGCGCCGGTGCTACTCAGCAGCATGCTAATACATACAAGAAAAGTTTGTTGGGCAGCAAACGATCTTGTGATGATCTTCAATGCGATACAAAGACGCGTGATGTGGATCTATTGCCGCCTCCAAAAAAGAAGTGGATACGTCACTACTTTGAGGGTATATATATATACTCGTATATGTGGTTTAATATTAATGACAACTTTTTCTCAATAGTTTCTTAATCGCCTCTTAATCGACCCTTGAGAAGGTCGGAGCAAATTCTCCCCTTCTAAGTACTTTTAAACATGGGCAAACTATTACAGGTAGCTGCAGTAATTGACAGCTTAGTTCAATTGTCAAAAAAGATTAAAGTGAGAGTAAGACTTTTGAGAAAAACTTTTTATTTCCTTTGGTTTTTTCATAACGCAAGACAAGCGAATGAAAAAAGCGACACAAACTGTTTTATTCAGATATTTTTGATATATGCCGGATTATTTGTTCGGTGTCCAAACTTTCTGTTCTTGTTTTCCTCTCCAAAATAATTTTGCTGGCGTTTTTTTATACTATTTTTCTACATTCAATCGCTTCGGAAAATATTGATATTCCAGCTGTACACATTGCTGGAATATCAATATTTTCCATACATACGTACAAATTGACATATTGAAGCTTAATAGAACTTTCCTTTTGTTTTTCAACTTTTACGTTTAGCTTATTCCAACGTACAACAACAACGACCAATTAAATTTAAATTTATTATCGTCATAGTAAATAAATTTATCTAAACAAATAGAAAAAGACAAAAACAATTTCATGTTTACAAAAAGTGCAACGATCTAACAACAACAATTTACAAAATTTATTAATGCACCTTTTATGGCAAAGCATTCCGAATTTACAATTTCCCCATATGAAACGACTGATGGACAGATGGACGGACATAACGTGCATTGCCATTAAATTATAGCATCGGGTGACTAACTGACTGACTGACTGACTGACTGACTGGGTGATTCTCTCGCTATCCGTCACTGTAGTCGAACGAACAGTTTCGCTCGCTGCGATGATATAAATTATAAATTAATTTCTATTAAGAAATTCTCTTCGTAATGCAACAATTTGCACCATGCCTGACCGACTTTTTTTTTTTCTTTCTTTTTGTTCAAATACATTTTAATGATTTCAGAATAAATACAAAAAAATAGTTTTCAAATTGTTGCCGCTTCAAAGCGAACAGTTGATGTCATTGTCGCCGACAATAACGAAATACTTTTTTTTTATTTTTATTGATTATGCAACTTTTTGCAAAAATATAAAGATGCAAAAAAAAAAAATTAAATGTGTGTGCAAAAAAGTTTTATTTTGCATGTGCGCACTTTTTTTTCGTTATTTGAAGTTTTTTTAACACACTCACACACACACAGACAATTGGTATTCAGCAACGTGTACGATAATTGCACATGTTTAGAATGAATTTTGCTGCATACGGCGCACAGTGCTTCGAAACGCTCAAATAGGCTTCATTAGCAATAAAAAAGCGAATAAGTTTTAATCAAAAACCGATAAATTTAATTTGGGCTGAACTTAGTCTTTTTATATGATAATTAAGTTGAGGATAGTATCCACCTGACTTAGATGATAGAAAGGTAAAATAGCTAAAATTGCAATTGATAAAACTAATACAATTACTCCGCCTAATTTATTAGGGAATGACAGTAGAATAGCATAAGAAAAATACAAAGTATTATTTTGGTTGAAAGTGTACTGGAGTCACTAAATAGTTTGCCGAGGTAAAATTTTCCGGGTCTCCTAATACTTAGAAATCTAAGAAACTTTTTATTACATTGTTTAAACCAAAATTTATCGGTTTCTTTGGAACATTTTTTGAGAGGGTTACTTTTAGAACTTGAAAAGTCTTTATTTCAAAAACCGCTTATTTCAAACAAAAACATCAAAAATCAATATAAACAACTCTTGATTGACAATTTTTAAACAAGCTATATTCGTACTGTTTTCACTAGTTGATTTTAGTTTATCGAAAGTTTTTCTTTTTTAAATAATAGAACATTTTTTTCAAGTTATGTTTCGAGGACTTAATAAATTTTTAGTGTTTTTCCTAGTAACGTTCTACATTAAAAAAATGACGAGAAGATTTCCAAAATTCTGTCTGAATTTAAAAAAAATCGTAAAATTTTATTAAGCGTGTTTAAATGGTTTCTAACACTGTTTTAACACTTGCTCCCAAAAGAAAAAGTTAAAGTACTACTCCTCGGTTTAGTACAAGTCTTCAGTCATAACGACTATTAGTTACACCACATTGGTAGTTAACGGTTAGGATGAAATAGTGATATACGGTAATAACGTCAATCTAACAATTATCGATCATTACTGAAACTAGTAAAGCTTCTATTTCTAAAAAAAAATATATTCACAATATCAAATTTCCAAAAAAAAAATCGGATCGGACAAAATATTCAAAAAACGAAATGTACGGAATAAACCAGATTGTTGGTGCGTGATGTAGGGTATAATAATAGTTTATGCCGGGGGCAGCATTATAGGTCGCGAGATTGGAGCTACGTATATTTTAATATAAATATATAAAACGTGGGGGAATCGTTTAGAACTAATCAAATTTAAAGCAATTTAATAAATTAATAAAAGTAAACTGGTAAATTGATTTTTAATTGAACATTAAATACAAAAAATTTAAATATTCGAACAGCTGTTTTCAAGTGTAAATGTGTATGTGATGTAACATCAAATTCAATGTGCTCCAATAAAGTAGGGTATTTGTTCTTCGACACAGCTTAGTTTTCTTATTAGTTTTCGTTGAAATTAAAATGAAAATTATTATCCACGTTATGTATTAACTCGAATTATTTTACAAATCGATTGCAAATTCATGTGTGCGTATGTATGCGTCAAAGTGTGTTCTTGTGTGTGAGCGTAAGTGTGTGTTAAATTAAATTTATTGTCATTGTGTTGTGTATTTAGCTTGTTGTACTAAAATTTGCATACAGAAATAATTGCAGACAAAATTGCAGTAAAATTGTAATTATACACTATCATATTTCAATTACCCTTTCATTACTGTTGGGTTGGTTGCATATTGTATTCACTCTGGAATAACCAATGTTGGGTTGTAAATTAAAGTATCATTTCGTAAATGTTCACAATTTAAAATTTAACTACGTACATATTTACAATTTAATGACTTAAACGATACTGTGGAATGTTTTTTTTTGTTGTTGATGGTCTTTGGTGTTCTATAAATTTAAATGTAGTACTCACCATGGTGGAATAATAAGGTTAGGAAAGTATAAATGAGCGAACTCACCTCGATTTCTTTCTTGTTTTGAATTTTGTTTTTGTTTTACAACAAATTGCGTTGTTGTTTATAGCAACAATAATTTTATAGCAACCATGTCAACTCGACAAAAAATCAATTTTCAAAGAGAAAAGCGAAAGAGCAACATAGTGTATTTATTACATTATTGTACGCACATTCTTTAGATCCCTTTAATATGTTTTCGCTATTTTTGTTGTCTTTTACAATATTTTGTCTCTTATAACTTTCATCGGTTGCATTTAGAAGATCAATTAAAAGTATTCTGTAATACTTTTGCC
Source organism: Suillia variegata (assembly GCA_949127995.1). NCBI lineage: Eukaryota > Metazoa > Arthropoda > Insecta > Diptera > Heleomyzidae > Suillia > Suillia variegata. The sequence continues at coordinate 20,781,518 of OX421846.1, read as the reverse complement.
ATTAGACAGACACATTCTAATGTATATATTTTTCATATCAAAAATTGCCGATTCTGCAGTAAGCAACAGTTGGCAGCGGCAGCGACAGCGACAGCGCCCTCCAATGCTGCCACGTGAATCGAAATCACGTTGCCGATCGGCACTAACACAACGAACAACCAAAATTGTAACAGCAGCAACAAAGTTGCACGTATTACGAATAGAATTAATTGTAAACAACAACTTAACGCGCATAAATTAAGTTTTACGAAAACTCGCTTTGATTAAATGCACAAAAAAAAAACAATAAAAATTCTAATGAAAAATTAAAATATTTACTTACATTTTTAATTGTACATGAAAAATTTCTTTATATTTATTTAACAAATGGTTGACTCAAATACACACGTTTACAAAAAATCATGTAAAAATAATATGAAATTTATAATGTTTTAGGTTAATATTTTTCAACGTTAATGAACTTGTTAAAAATTAAAATTTGAGTGTTATAAATTTTATTCAGTTGTCAGATATTTTATTTCATTTAGTTGTCAAACAAACAATATGACACAATATTAATATCAAACTTATATATGGCATGTTAAATTAACATACACACACTCTAGCATGTTATTTAAACACAATGTTGAATTTTCAAAGTAAATTATACTTTTGAAATTTAACATGCAAAGTCTTGGAAATATTTTCTATGTTCAGTTTCAAAAATGATTCGGGCGCACGGTTTTCAAAAGAAATGTCAACGTGGAAAACTAACATTTTCCAATAACAAATGTTATAAAAAATGTCTATAACTAAATTTGGTCAGTTAAAACCCTTAAATTGGAGTGCTTAATTTAGTCAATATCGATTAGGTTATCGGTTAGGGGATTCGAAAAGAAGCCCGAAAATTTATATTGGTTTGTGTCAGTTCTATGTAATAGACTCTAAAAATATTTGTCTAAAACAATTCTTGTTTGGACCATGGTTGAATAATAAAACGAGGAAGTAGAATAAAAAACGCATGTTGAGCGAACTCACCTCGATTATTGCCGTATTTTTCTGCCTTATTTTGAAGTTTTATTACACCATGGTTAAGAATATAAAATGTGAAAAGTTAGTTTCGTTCCAAAGTAATCGATTATATCGTTACTTGTTAAATTTAAAATTTCAACTAGGATATTTTTTTAAAAGACAACAATCCATCTAACTTTTGTTGTATTATACAGAAGTCGATTGTCAATTCTAATTTTTCAATTAAACGCGGTCCTTGACAAAAGTTGATGACTTTCTTGTAATTTTTTTTCTTCTACTTTTGCAATGAGTAAACTTGAACTGACAACTCCCAAAAGCTTTCATTAAAAGTTTTGTTGGCAATTTTGTTGCTGTTGCTGTTGTTATTGTTTTTAATTTAATCATTTTGTAGTTGCAATTAGTTACCGAAGCGTTGTTGCAGCAATTACAATAACAATAGCAACAACAAGAACTGCTATTGACATATCGTTATTGTTATCGTTAAGTCGTCGTTGTGCGATGTTGTTGCCACTCGTTGTTTTGTTTGTTGTTGCGCTTGATTGTCATTGATGTACTGTGCTGTGCTTGTTGTTGTATGTTTAGTACCGCATTCAATTATTTTAAGTATTTTTTTATTTGTTAGTTTTTTTGTTGTTTATTTTTGTGGCATCTCCGTGGAAATAGTGAAACGTGCAAAACTTTTAACAACAGAAACAACAAAATAAAACAAAAACAACAATAACCGCAAACGTCATTTTAATTGTTGTTGTTTTTTTTTTGGTTTTGCTATTTTATTTTCTACCTGAAAAACTTTTTTCAATTGCAACGAAACACACACAAACAACACTTCACATAAACCGCACTTCTGTGTGTATGAGTAATGTAATTTTTTTTTAATTTTGTTGTTTTTTTCTTGTTATCTGCGGGAACAACGTCCGATAATTCTATTAGAATTAAATTGCTTTGTACTTTTGTTTCGTTTTTGTTGTATTTTATGAGACAGTCATTTTGCTCAAATATTTCTCAATTTATTTTGCAAGTTGCCAATCAATTTTAATACACCTCTTCGAAAACCCAAAATATTTTTTGTTTCAAGTTTTAACTGTGCAGACGCTTTCAGTGAGATTTCTATTATGAGTTAAATTAATAACTAACAAAAAAATTCTTTATACCTCTTTGAGGATCTGTGTCGAATTACCGTTTTAGGATTGAGATTAAATCTAGTACATTTTCTTATGTTTGTTTTAAATAACTTGAGATAATTGCCACTGCATCGATTGAATAATAAATAAAGCCCAGACTTTTAAGCAAGTTTTATATTCTACTCGTTAAACCTAGCCTCAATACACGCTCTCCATTTATTTAAATTTTATATAATTTTAACTTCTTAATTCACAATTGTTATTTGCTTATCAAAATATTACATCAGGCATCTCTTTCTTTCGCATATGTTAACAATCATTGCTTTGCATTACATCATCATTTTTTTAATTGCTATCTTTTTCTGTCTGTCTGTCTGTCTGTTTGTATGTCTTGTTTGTGTTCATTGAAATTCTTCCTTTTTGCATCCTACACACCATCATTTTTGTTTGTTGTTTTTTTGTTTCCTACTCTTTTGTTGTATTATTATTTCTTCAACCTGTTTTTTGTTTTTGTTTGTTTCTTTTATGATTTCTTATAGAGGATGCATTTTCCTCTCCAAACACGTCCCCCAATTCCTTTTCCACTACGTTTCTTTTGTTGCCCGCGACAGCAACAACAACAACTGCCGCAACAAATTCACATGAACAACAACAACAACCACAAAAACACCAACTCCACCATCAACAACAACAACAACAACACAATGTCAAGCACCGTTCGACATCGTTTTCGCTCATTGAGAGCGCCGCTAGCAAGCAAATGTTGCTGAACGGTGGCATTCGAATTGCCTCGCCTGCGGCAACAATGGGCGTCACCTCAAAGGCGATCGGCATACCGCAACCGCCGTCAAATGCTACCACCGCTAAAATTGTGGCGGCGTCTTCTTTTCCCCTTCATCCCAACAACCAACATCAACACAATCCCGTTGCATCCGCGCGCCATAAGTCGGCCATTCCCCTCACCCCACCGCCAATGTCGAGTAGAAAATTCGTCGAGACGCATGCGCGCATTCGCAGTTTCTCACTCTCCTCCAATAAAATTTCAGCAAATCAACAAGTGCTCCTGCATCAGAATGGTGGCGGCGCCGCCAACAACAGCATGATTGTCGATGATGCGCACATGAGCTATGTGACGTCATCGGCGGCTAGCGGCAGCAGCAGCAATCATTCGCCTCCGCGTCACAACAATGGCGGCGGTGGCAGCCACTACATGCAAATGATGTCGTCGGCGCAGCAGAGCGGCGTCGTCGGCGGTGGCGCTGGATCTCAAGTGACGCACACCACGCCACACATCGGCGGAAGCGGACGAAGGCGAACCATCAGTTCCAATAGCAACGGGTGAGTCCGCCAGTTCAGTAGTCGGGAAGATTCGTGGTTTTTTACTGTTGTCAAATTGGAACGAGAGTTTTGTCAACAAATTTTAATCGTTCAAAAGTGTTTTTATTTTAATATTTAATTAATTGAAAACTTTAATTTGTTGTTTTGTTCTTTTATTTGTTCTTATCCAGGGCCGGAACCCGTGAAGTACACAATAAATTGGAAAAGAATCGACGAGCCCACCTTAAAGAATGCTACGAATTGCTCAAAAACCAACTCCACCTAAAGGACGAGGATCGCAAGAAGACTTCCAATCTGGCGATACTCGGCGAGGCCTTCAAACATGTTGTTGTAAGTAAAAAAAAGACTTAAATAATTTTATCCATTGCTAAACAAACAATTTTACTCAACGAATTTCAGTCGCTGCAAAAGCAGGATCACGAACTGGAAACGCAGGTCGAACAATTGGCCAAGGAGAAGATCAATTCGCAGAAGCGAATCGTTAGTTTAAAGCGAGAATTAGGTCCAAAATATGAACAAATTTTTTCTGGTATTTTTCCGGATATTGAATTGGGAAGCATTCCAAGCGAGCGAGGTGAGTTAAAAACAAACAAACAAACAACAAATGAAAAACTTATCTCATATCCAAATCTGCAATTTTACGTAAAAATAAAACGCACACACAAACAAACATCTGCGAAACCGTGGAAATAATGGGAAACAAATGAATGCACAGTTTGAAAGATAAAAATGGAACACTTTAAACGCAGAAATGAATTAAGTTATTCAAATGCTATCCATTCGATATCGGTACGAAAAGTAGATCAAGTATGGAATATGATTTGCGCCAATTTCGTGAAAACGATTTCGGTGGGGTAAAACAAGCAACTCTGCTCCACGGTTTCATAAATAAGAAAAATGTGGTGATGTGTGTTGCACCACAGTATTTTCACGTATTTTTTACAAGCTTCTTTAATGAACAAAAGTGTCATTTATTTAAAGTTTGTAAATTTTGACAATTTTTGTTTTTAAAATTTATAAAATTAATTCTTTCTCATGGTGAGTTCGCTCAATTTGCGTTCTCATTTTTACTTTTCTAACCTTATTATTTGATTATGTTTCTTCTTAAATATACAATAGTACTGTGTCGTCTTTCTGTATCTCCGCAGTTCGAAGAGAGTTTTTTAGTTTGCAAATATTTCTTATTTATAAATACAAAATGACATTTGGAAAGCGTTTTGCATTACAAGAAATATTTAATACTATAAACTAGTAAGATAATTATGTTTAGTTATGATACAGCAAGACGCAGACTGGACTACTTAGGCAACGGGATTCTAGTTCCAAGTGACATAGTAAAAATTAAGACCACAACAATTACGAGATTTATAAATAGTCTAGAATTGTGTTTGTAGGGCAACGAGGCTGCACAATAGATCGTTCAGGTCGCAGTGCATCTATAGCCTTTATTAATAATAATATGATGCAGCTTAGAAAGCATGGTCGTCCTCTAAATTACCTTTGGCATGATAAAAAGTTTACACGCAAAACTTTAGGTCTATATCGTCTTATCAATGACTGTTAAAGTTCGGACGAACAAAGAAACATACAAACACTAAATTGATTCAAAAATATGTAAATAATTGCAAATACTTTTAAGATCACGATTTCTTTTAAGCGTTACAAATTTGAAATACAATTTAATATATCCTAAAGACTGGCCGCGCGTAGTGTAGAGTATACAAACAAATGCTAAGCAACATTACATCAGTTGCAGTTGCTCCTCTTGCTATTGTTGTGATTGCCACGAAATTCGATTGAAGCCTTGTGCTTATGTTAATTTTAAAAACACATTTTTTTGTATACATATATACATACATATGTATATGTATATATTGTATTTATTTCGCAGACAATGTGCGGAACACTCTTTTTTGTTTAGTTATATCATCCATAAAACATTTACTGTAACGAAAAAAACAAAATGTGCAAATTTCAATATTTGTTAAAAAAAGAGGCAAGAATAAAAGTTTTCCCGATAAATTTTATTAATTTACGCGCATAAATTGCAAATGCGGCAAGGTTAGAAATATTGCTCCATTTCTGAAATTGCAAATCTAAAAATTTGTAATTTCAAATCGTTTTGAACTGATTGTGTGGATCGGAATGGGTTTGTGGTGACTGTTGTTGTTTTGTTTGCATTTGTATCTTATGGATTAAAAATTAGATTTTTTATTTTTTCAAAACCTTATATCATGATATCTTAAAAGGTTTTTGAGATATAAACATTTAAAATTTTTGTTTCGGAATTTTGGCTTTCAAGGATTAATTTCTCGCAATTTTTTAAATTTTCGCTAGCATAGTAACTAAGATATATGTGCCTCTATTTATTTACAATAAAATACATAAATAATTTTATTTTTTTTTTTTTCAGAAAATATCAACGATTCGGTTTCGCTCTCATCGGGGCGTGGCAGCATGCTCTACAGCTCATCCAGTTCGCTCTCAAGTGGCGGCAGCAATGGCAGTAGCAATACAATGTCCTCGCCAGTCGGCGCTGGTGTAAGTAAAATCAATATTGGCCACTTTACCGCCCATATACGCCTGTATGTATTTATGCATGTATTCGAATTCTCTTCTCTCCGGCACAGTTGCAAACGGCCATGCCTACCGCAATATCACCTGTGATATCTAAAACAAACTCAAACTCCGCCAACAGTAACGGCAACGCCTGCGTCGTCGTCGCCACAGCAACAGTAGCAGCACCCGCCTCCGTATCCGCCAACAGCAGCCCTGCCGGCAGTCCAACGGCCGCCGCCACTAATGCTGCCTTCAATGGGATCGTTAATGTCATTGGCGCCAACGGTATCGGAAGTATGCCACTATCGCTGACGGCCAAAAATATTTCGGCCACTTCGTTGACACGAGGCTCGCCAACACCGTCGACGCCTTCGCCATCGCCCTCCTCGTCGAGCGGCGTCTCGTCATCGTCGTCGTTGATTTCGTCGTCGCCGCCGATGAACGGTAGCAACGTGATCAGTAACGGTAACGGTCGCAATGTCACCGTTAACATTCCGAACGGTCTCAAGTTTCAGACGAGTGGTGGCGCAACCATCGGCACGATTGGCAATGGCACAGCTTCGGCTGCGGCAACTATTATCGCAACAACAGCACCCGGCGCCGGCGGCGTTGTCAACAGCAATAACGGTAATTATATAAAATCCAATATTTTTCTTTTTCTATATACATATAAGAATAAAACAGCTTTTTGAATCCTTTTGATCGTTTCATTAAGCTTTAAGAGCAACTTTAATTGCAAAGTAATTCATTCAGTTTGGTAGTATGCATTCGATTTTTAATTTAAATAAAGTTAATTGTTTCGTAAAAGAAAAATAGTTCGTATACATACATACATATATCTAAATACAACAAAGGTGTATGCAAATGCCACAAAAATCGAAATTAATGTATTATTTAAAAATTATTTTGGAGCAATTTGCCTTTTCTATTTTTTGACATTTGCATAATTCACTCTTGTTTGTATTTCATTTCTCATTGATAATAATAATAATACAAATTGAATTTAAAAATAAAACATTAATAACGCTGACTTCGCTTCGCTCTCTGATCGATTAGCAATAATGCTTCAAGCATTGCGAGGCTGCCACTTGGTGTAGAGATGCAGCAGCACCAAGAACAAACGCTCTAGCTGAAATGGACTGAACCGAACGGGAACACATGAAAATGAAACATACACGAAAATTCAAAAAAATAAAATAAAAAGAAACAATTTAAAAATTATTCTTTAAATTTAAAAAAATATAAAAAATAAATATGGATTATCAACAAGTCGCTGGCAATCAAATGAGAAATTGACTTCTCCAACATCAACATCAACAACAACAACTACCACAACAGCACACTATATTCTTCTAAAACATCAACAACAACTTCTACTACTACTACTCAATCTCTACAACATCAACTCTAAGAACTACTACTATCCTCTCTCCTCTTTCTCTTTGTATATGCATTCTAAAAAACTAAATTCGAAATAAATAAATCGAAAAATCCCAAAAAAAAATTTCCAAACAAACTGAATCCCACTGCACCAACCACCTAAGCATCATCTGACCACCACAACCTCAACTACCACCACCACCACTACCACCAAACCAATACCAACCACCATCAAAAGATTCAAATGCCACGCCTACTTTTTGTTGTTGTTATGATTAACAACAATTGCATTTTGTATCTTCTTCTGCAGCCCATGTCGCCAACGCAGCAGCAGCAACAACATCAACAGCCATCACCAACAATAATAATAATAACAACAACAACAACAACACAAGTACCAACAACTACAATAACAACAACAATGGCTACCATCGTCACACACCGCATGGCCGCAAAAAGAGTTTATCAATTGGTGACGATGCGAAAAACAAAAACACGATCGCAACAGTCGCCGCCAACATTTACGAAGATGGCGAACAACCCGCCAAATTTATAAAAGTCTTTAACGGCCTTGTAACAACTTCAGCGGCGACTGAAAGCAACGGCATAGCAGCGACAGTGACTCACACCGCCACAAACACTAACACAAACGGTATTAACAACGGTGGCAGCGGCGCACAACTGCCGCAGGTGGTCGGCAATAATGGCGGCAGTGGCGTCTGCAGTTTGGTGGTCAGTAGTCCTTCCTACATCACAGCGACGGCGGCAACGAGTGGCGGTGCATTGCTGCGCTCTCAGCAACAGCCACCACAGCTCCATAAGCTTTTGTTGAATGGCACTGGCGGCGGTGGAAGTAACGTTAGCAGCTGCGGTACAACAAATGAAATCGGCCGCTTACCTGGTGGCGCCGAGCTTAATATTTTACCCAACGGCATTGGCGGCGGCGTAAAATCCGTAACAGCCGGAGTGCCAACCACTACAGCAGCTTTCTATCATGCCAATGGCAAATTGACGTTGGTAAATGGTGGCACCGCCAACGTTGCCGCTGGCGGCAATAATGGTATTTTATTAAAAGGTGTGTACTCCACTTATGATTTGATTTGATATTGTCGACTCTTAAAGTTTACATTTATGTCTGGCCTCTTGCTGAAATTCAATTTTAATTAGTATGGTTTTGTTTTTTTAACATTTGTATTTGTTTGTTTAAAGAACACAGCGTTGTGGTGTCCTCAGCATCGACGCCAGCCGGCCTAACTCCAATCTTTGTGGCGGCCACTTCGGCCGGCGCAACAGCAAGCTCCAACAGCGGCAGCGGCATGCATTACGCGGGCAACTTTGCACAATTAATTGCAGCGACCACAGTCGTTAATACGACGGCAGCGCAGGCAACGTCCAATGGCAAGGTGAGTGTGACGACGGACGACTGCATTCCACAACAACACGATTGTGATTTAATACAAAATATAAAAAGGAAAACATTACTTATGTTATAAACAAAATTATTGTTGTGCCAACAATTGTTGTATCCTTTCTACTGAATAACATTTACTGTTGTGTAAAATTTTACAAAAAAAACAAAAATTCAAAATACAGCTCTTCTAAAGAAAACTATTTCGCTCTTGTCTAGCGCAGTCTTTCGCTTGGCGGACAGGAACTACAAGCACCAATTAACGCCAGGACAAAAATGAATCAAAAGAATGTAAAGAAGGAGCCAATGAGGCTTGTAAACGTAGCACCCGCCGCCGACAACAAACGAAACCGCAAAACAAAGGGCGACCGCAACGTCAACGCTGCAACAGCTCTAGCAACAAAAAGAACAACAAAAGCAACAATGTAACAACTAAACACAAATAACTTTCCCACCTTTTCATCGTCATCGTCATTGTCATTGTCGTCATTGTCGACAATAACAACATTAGCAACGATATCAGCAACAGCAACAACATCCACAACAGTTCCGCCCATCATCATCACATCATCGACAACATAATTAGCAACAACAAATACAACAATAAATACATTATCATCATCATCGCATCATCATCGTCATCATTAGCAACATCAGCAACAATGTCTTCATGGTCATCGTTCGTGAGCAACATT